>BSSO01004020.1:0-15270 GCA_030267885.1 Mesembryanthemum crystallinum
AGCACCCATGACACTCGGACTCTTCATTTCAGCTCAAGCATCCGTTTCGGATACGTGACACTCGGACGTTGATATGGAGTGGATATTAGACCCTCCATTAGGCTAAAAGCACACCAGAAAATGGTAGACACATAACTATGTTGGACACTTGCAACCAACTCCAAGTTTAGCCAGCAATATTATAATCTAGCAACTACTAATAGGACACATGTCACTTTCACAATCACCAAATACTAAAGTTAAGTTGAAGTGTTGCTCGTAACAATTGTGTAAACTAAAGGCATTATAAATGCATGTCAAAGAAAAAGCGAATTGGATCCTGACCTGCAAACACAATCCTCAGAGCATGTTGATGCTGAACTGCAATTCGTGCACCCGATATCCACACAATTATCATCTCGCTTTTTCTTGACAAGATACACATCTAGGTTCAGTTAAAGAAATTAAGCAAGGACTAAGAATGAGAATTATCAGTAGCGCTATGGAGTACACCACCAAGAAAAGGAAAGACCCACAGTGATGATTTACATCCCCGTTGCCACCCACTCATGATGACAGTTATGTCTGCTACCAAAATAAAAGCATTTGCTTAGTCTTTAGATTTTGTTTTGTGCAAACTATAAAATTTACTTTTTCAGAAGCCGGAAATTGAGATTAACCAACCCTTGGTCCAGTATCTGGGCCTGCTACAAAGTATAATGCCTGACATAGCATCTGAAATTTCCACACATTTTAAAGATAACATGACTTCTCTCAAATCAAACAAGATTCAGTACCTTATTCACCTCACACAACAAAACAGACACAATTAAATTCAAGTCCAGTTCCAGTTGGTCCAATAATGTAAGCTCAAAAAAATCTGACAAATACTTTAATGGGATGGGCATGAATAGGATACTACGCCTGATATGCACATATGGAGGCGGCTCCATTTTATCATTCGGACAATCTTTCAGTGTTGACTCTATCCTGAATTCCTCCTCAACGTATGGCAAAGGCAAACGAGTGAATATCTCCTGAGATGAACGACAATCATATATCAGTGATTGTTACAAAATTACCATAGAAGAAAGCAATCTTATCTGCTACTTGGCAATGGACAACATCTATATAAATTCAAATCTGATAGCATAGTCGAAAGATCCATCAATTGACAAATTTCTGACAGACTTACCTCCAAAGCAAACTTTCAGGACAAATCTTAGAATCTGATTGTATAATATGTAGGTAATTTTTGTTATTGCTGTTGATTTTAAGACGATATATGTCTACAGTACACATATCTTAGATTTACATTTATCTCTATTTGTTCTCCCGGCAACTAAATTGAATCAATGAATCAGCAAAAATAATTAGTAAAACATTTATCATATTAATGGAGATTAACTCTGACCTGAAAGGTATTAGCTGGAGCTGCACGCTGCCCAATCAACAAGATCCTGTCAGCCAGCCTAATCAATGAATAATAAGAATGAAGAAGCAAATTCATTCGATATTTGCTAACAAATCCAACATTTGAAATTTGAGGTTCCTGATTTTCAAAATGATGTACACGAGCAAAATCAATGGCAAATTGATTTTACCAACACGCACGCAACAAAGTAGCACTGCAAAAGACTTGGCCTAGCAGAGATATTATATTTGTTACCATCAACAGTTCACATTGGCAGAAATAAGAAGGAAGTAAACCACATATGTACCATTGTCGACAAGATGAAACACTGCTCGCTAAGATCTTGTTGTTGGCGTTCACAATGTGGCTAGATTGGTTTCAAGGTTTTGTAGTACCAACTCCAAACCAAAGCAACCGTAAATACACATGGACAAAAATAAATAAACTCGAACTTCTGGGAGTGATACTTCAAATTAGATTCATGTTCAATGACCAGCAAAGGTGCATGGATTGATTTGCCTTTTTCCTTTTTTCTCCTACTATCTTTTCCCTATCCTGAGTTAAATTTGGAATTTACGATCATGGTATGATTTGCTTCCTTATTAGCTTTCCGATTACCTTAAATCTATGTTACTCGGACTTAGCTACAAGTGTTGGACACGGGTATGCGTCTAGGTGTTGGACTCTCCATTTTCTGGAGATTTTTTGCAAGTTTTTGACTTGTAATGATGTGTCAAGTGTCCATGTCCATGTTAGAGTGTCAAGGATCCGACACAGGTACTTGAGGTGAAATGAAATAGCCTTGAATCTTTTATGTGGACCAATTGACACAAGGACATATTGAATCTATTAAAAGTCCTGCAAGACAATATTACGAGCCTACTGATTACATGGAAATTCATACTTCATACACACCTCGCTCACCCTATATTCCTCATTTATACCTGTATCCAATTCTATAGAGATTGATAGGTGAACTTGTTGTACATAGTCATAGCACAAATTGAGAGAGGTAGACTGTGGTTTAGCATATTAAATAGTATTGAGATTTCCTTTCTATGAAATTTTGGGGTTACAAAAACACCAATCACTCCATCTGATCTCTGAAGCAATGTCAAAGTATCAACAGACTTTAGTCCAAACAGATATGTCACCACAATATCTGACACGTGAATCTTAAGCATACAAGAAAAAGGCGTAAGAAATTCAGATATTCAATTGTGCAACCTGATGTAATTATAAAAAAATTCAGGTTGTGCAAAAAAAAAATACATGGAAATGGGTATAATATATCTGGATTAGATGAGAAAAATTAAAATTTACAATAAATTAAGAAGATTATCGCCAAACATCAATTAAAAATAAAAGGACCAAACTAACAGGAAAAAACCAAAATCATCTAATGTAGAAAAGAGGAGATTGACCTTCTCCTGCCGCCAATCTTGTGGATGCCTCCAGCAAACAGCCCATCCCGGTCTCTCACTCAAATGGATAACTGTTTCTGGCCATGCAGCGCATTTATCATGTGAGGCTAGTTCACATCTCACACAACGCCAGAAAAATTTCTGTTTACATATATAGCATGCCTGGAGAACACGATACTTTTAGTATCGAAAGTAATACATCAAATAATACAAACCAGTTTTATGAACATATTGAAGAATGATGAGAAGTAACAATCATATTTCAAGCGAAAGTAGAGAATACTGAATCTGCAGGTATTTTCAAGAAACTAAAACAAAGGATAAAATACTAAATCTTGAGACAAAATAACCGATGTGTGCAAGATACAGATACATAGACAATATGTCATTGTGGGGATGTTAGCAGCGTCAATTCAGCTAATATATAGTATATTTTATTTTGCACTAGAACTTTTCAAACAAATGCCATCACTTAGCTATAATCATAGGCCTACAATTCAATACTGGTGTTTCCCTTCTGCAGAAGACAAGTCCAGGCTTACAAAACCACTAGGGCACCCTAAACTTACCACCTTCAAGTTGTAATAAACTATTGTTCTTAAACACAAAACATTAAGACTATTATTCAACTTCAGAATAGTGCACATAGATGTGTTGTGAAATTCACCAATAAAGTCCAACCATATATATAAGGAAACAGGATTTAGCCAACCAATGAAAATAAGTCAATCAGGTAAAATATTTGATTTTACATGTTGAGGGCACTTGAACTTTCTCAGAGTGGAACATTTAAGGTTATCCTTTGCGCACTTCAAATGATAGATTCCTTGACACCCTCTCACAGAGCAAGAGACCTCGTCCCCAGGGTAGACATATTTTGAACAAGCACGACACTCAACCTGAAAACAAGTCCCAAACGACTAGGTAAACATGTAGTTTGAGTAACATCACAAAGGATAGAATAAAATACAATCATCACAACTGACAAATATGAATAAACATGTTTCAGAGAGTTTAAAACTGTCTAGCGAAAAATGTTTGATGTGAGACTCAGGGCCATCATTTCACAAGTGCAAGGTAATCACTTGCATAGGGCAATTTGAAAAGGACTTAACCTTTTTTTAATATTTCAAAGACTAAAAACCAATACTCTCTCCAAATGCCATTTTTCAAAACAAAATGAAAAAACTCGGTCTTTCCAGAACTTTTCAGTATGAGATGATTTTCGTGTCTCAATATGTTTTCTCATTCATTATTATCATTAAGAGCACAAATTTTAAATTTGGGCTCCTGAAATATAATAGAAACTTTTAAAGTGCCCTGGTGAGACTAATGATTCTCCTTTGGTTGTAACATTCCCAGCCCATTTGCATCCATTAGTTGCAATATTCCTTTCAGTAACCATCTTATCACATTGTTGAGAATATCATACATGAAAGTCTCATTAGTGCTTAGGGCTTCATAGTTGATAGCATATTAACGGATTGCAGTCAAACTTATCCTGGATAGCACAAATAGTGCTGTTCTTTGATTGTGCCAAAGTTCATATAAAACAATTGGTATAAGAGGTTTTTGGACGTAAAACCTATGGAAAAACTCCATCTCCTACATTCTTTACTATGATTGTCTGGCCAGCAAAAATGTTATCTACTACAGGTATAAAATGCAAAAATACATATGGCCTGGAAAGATCATAGACGGGTTACAAGTGGCATTACTTCTCTTGGGAAGACTACTACAAGTGCCATAAAGTGATGCTCAGTTTTTGCTAACTAGTGCACTCAGAATAACATATTAGGATAGTGTAAACACCATAACAAGGTTCAACATGTTCAAATCGACACAGAGTTGTGTCACTTTGTTTTGCCTTCTCTTGGGAAGACTACTACAAGTGCCATAAAGTGATGCTCAGTTTTTGCTAACTAGTGCACTCAGAATAACATATTTTGAGTGTTAAATATCTAATACAACATCATTATAGAGTAAAGGATTCAAATTATGAGCATTGATGGATTAGGAGATGTAGATTCCTCTAATCTTAACTTCATAACAGTCCACTCAAATATGCCATGACTAACATTTTTGCAACATGCAGGAGGCATGTTGAAATGCATATTACTTGACTAAGAAAAGAGTTCAAGGAGGCATCCATGAGACAAGAAGATTCAAGTGCCCACAGTTCATGGCAAAGAAAAGTGAACAGACTTTTCATATTAGAGTATAATGTTACGACATAAGCCAAGGTCAAATACATTTTATTGCAAAATGGCATACAAATTGAGAAATTTCGTCAAGTGAACTGTCCAAAGGCTCTCTAGGTATCCTCCTGTCACTTTATCTAGTCCATCACTTCATAAGAAAAGCTGCACAAGATAACCTAATAAGTTAAACCCTAATGGATGGAGGTCACATCTTACATGGCCAAGCATCATTACACTAGATCTTCTAAACTGCTTAATGACACAGTATAGTTTCCTTCAATGATTTAAGTGATTAGTAGCATCTTTTCAATTAACAAAAATCTGAAAAAAAATGAACCCGTACTAAGTTTTTAAACAATGGGGTGGGATCAAAAAAAAGTTTTTAAACAATGGGGAGAAACTTGTTTGAGTTATAACTTTGCCACCAAAGGGGAGCTCTTGAATCTCTACCTTAGCACCAACAGTGTGCTCATGCTATTCTTTTATGACTAAATGAGAACATTCCACAGAAAGTATAGAGAACCGAACATGTAATCGTACTTGAAGATCACACAAATACGCTATTCAACAAGAAATTATCGACAACAACTTCTTTTGATATGGGCATTACAATGTCAGCTGACCACACTAAAAATCCAACCTTTTCTTTCCAGTGAAAGGTACACAGGTAAGACAAAGAAGTCAAGCCCAACCAAAATCCCAAGTTCCACATACAAAATTAATAAGAACTAACTCAATTAGTAACGCATTTAGCGAACTTCTGAAACCAACAATCAGAATCATTTCTATCTACAACACAACACAAAGCATGAAACTACGAAATCACTATTCAGCCCAGATTTACTCCTAGCAGAGATTGAATAGCATACCAATCTCGGCGAACCCACAAGGAAGGGAAGAAAGCAACGATTTTCGGGCACGCCAGAACCAATCTTCCTCTCCTTCCACTCCTTAACATAGTCATCCAAGCACTTAGCTCCCACTCCCAGCACTTTCTTGTTCCCATCGATTGCACCTTCACTCATCCTCGTAACCCTGATTTTCAACAACCTGCCTCTAGTTCCAGAAACTTGAGCGATTTCGTGATCAACCGGAAGCTCAGGCCTCATATCGAAATCGTAAGGGTAATCATTGTCGGAATTTAGGGTTTTGATGGGGCAAGGAAAGAGAGAATCGGCGGAAGTAGATGAATCAGGGAGGGATTTGAGAGAATTAGGGCAACAATTTAGGGTTAGGGATTCGGTGTTGAGCAAAGAAGTTCCCAAATCCGGCATCGTTGATGGATGAGAAGTGAAACGCTCCCCAGTAGAGAGAGAAAGCTGAGTGAGGTGATGGTCTAGAGTGAGAAAATGGGCGGGAAAAATGAAAATTTTCGTAGCTGCGGGAGTATTTTTAAGAATGTCGGAACCTGAATTTTTTATTTTTTTATTTTTTTTATTTTTTTGGTTCTCAGTAGAAAGCTTTTTCTGGGTAAGCAAACACTACTAGTCTACTTCTACTACGCTACCATTTCAATTCAAATAGTACTACCTTACTCAGCCATGAGGTTGGAGTTCAAATCCTACTATTCATATTAATGGAAATTTTCTTATGATTGGATTTAGTCCATCTTTCAGCTTTGGGTTAGGGTTTTGCAGTGGGTTGAACTTAGGGATGGCAATTGTGTCCGAATCCGATCTGAGACCGCCCGATTAGCAAGAAAAAATCCGATCTGAATCCGAAAGGAAAAAATCCGACTCGAAATCCAATTAGAAAAGTCCAAATGCTACTCGAATTCGGGTCGTATCCTGTCCGAATCCAACCAGGATCCGCTGCCATAACCCGTGTATTTGTGTATTTTTTGTCTCCCCCTCGCTTAACATAATAAAAGTTACTCCCTCCTTTCTCAAAACAAAGCGTAGCTTTGATTTAAGAACGAAGGGAGTATTATTATTAGAATTTTCATTTAAAAAAAATGCCAAAACTAATAAAAAAAAATATTAGAGTTAGATCGAGTCGGATTCGGATGTAGCAAAATATGAGCCGGTCCGGATTCAGATGCTCTTTATCGGAGTCAAAGTCGGATTGGAGTTCCGATTACTAATCGGGTCGGATTCGGGCCTTATAGAGTCCAACCTAAATTAGACCCGTTGCCATTCCTAGTTGGGCTATACAATTGCTCCCCCTCAATTAACAAGAGAGGGTCTATCGAGACTCGTTGTAGGTTCACCCAAATAAATAAATAAATAAATCACAAAGCAATCAAAAGAACAATCAAACTCCCTCTCTTCTCTCACGAAAACCCTAACTCCGTGTTTGAGTTCTAAAGGTTGTCTATTTTCCTTCCTCTTTTATAGTTTTCTAAATAATTTATTATTATCATCGAATAAATCAGCATCATATTATGGTGTGTCTTATCTTCGAGAGGTGGTCTATAATATCAAATATGAACATTTATCAAAACTCTAATAGAATCTTTAGCAAAAAGGTTATATGGCATTATTGTGAATCTTTTTCTTCAACATATGATCTACAACAACAAATCTGTAACATTTATCAAAACTCTGACAAGTATTGAGTTTTTGAGTTAACATGTTATTTTTTTAATTTTTTGTTTCTGGTAAAAGGTACTACCTCCATTCTACAAACAAGGTGACGCGACACTATTCATCTCCCCACTTTGGAGGCAGATAAAATTACCTAAATACCTTAAAAAAAGATAATTGTGACACTTTATACATGAACGGTATGCAAGTGGATAATTTTGTCAAATTTGGAGATTTTATTATCCAAAAATATGAAGTGTAGCCTTGAGTCAAAAATGGCTCAAAAAGTTAAGCGTCACCTTGTTTGTAGAACGGAGAGAGTAAAATATATTAATATAAGATCAAGCTTGTGGAAACTGTTTCTTAACGGTCACCTACTAAGCATCGTCACAACCAAAGTCACATCTTTATGCCTTTCAACTGTGTTTTTTGTAATTTTTTTTCAGAAAGATAAGTTTCATCTTTTCCTTCATTGCCCTTCTTTTATTCAAATTTGGGATGAAGTTCTTAACTTCATGGGGAAGAATATAGATATCTATTGTGATTCGTCTTTAAGCTTCGTAGAATCTCTTAATTTTTTGTATAATAAACTTATTGAGTCGGATTTCAATTTGTTATACTTCTCTTGGTGGTTGTTTTGGTTTGCACAAAATAAAGTTGACTTTGAAAATCTCATCACGACTCCCACTCATATTGCCTTCTCCATTAGGAATAGTTATGTAGAATGGACTGGGCTTAGATATGCTCCGGAAGCTTCAGCAACTCAGGGAGTTTTTAGCACATAAGTTAAAAAAAAGCTCCGCGAAAATGTCTCATGGATTCCACCTAAACCCAATTATATTAAAATTAACTTTGATGGTTCAAAATTAGCAAATAACTCTGCAGCAGCTGATTTTATCCTTCGCAATCACTCTAAGGAAGTGATTTCCTTGGGTGCTAGACCATGTGGCAATGCTTCGGTTCTGGTAGCAGAGGCAATAGGGTTAAGAGAAGGTGTTCGGGAAGCAAGAAGATTAGGATTTAATAGTGTAACCATTGAGGGAGACAATCTTTTAGTTATAAAAGCCATCCGTGCTGAATGTCATATCCCTTAGGAGATAGAGAATATTGTTATTGACACACGAAAAGACCTGTTATTCTTCCAAAATGTTGAAGTGATGCACTGTTTTAGGGAAACCAATGCAGCTGCAGATTACATGGCCAATCTAGGCCACTCCATCCCTGCCCTCTTACTATTGTCAATGCCGGTTGACCGGTCTTTGGCTATCTTATTAGTCAAAGATGCCTTAGCATAGCCCTCTAGTAGGTCATCCAGGTTTTTCTTGCCTTTTATATATATATNTCTTACAGATGTAAATGATGATGTGCAAACTTTGAAGTTAATTGTACGTTCGACCCTTTATTACTTATTATTACAATTGAACTCCTTTTACAAAAATTATTTCTCATGACTTAACTGTTATTCAAATTCATTTTGTCAAGTTGTTAAAGGGCGAATAAGCTTGTTCCTTGAACATTTATCATGAAGTAATAATAAAAAAAAAAAAATTACATATATTCAAAAATCTGTAACCCATTTGTTGTGGGTAACCTTTGTCCAAAGAATACTTCCTCTCTATCCTCTCTTTACAAAACCTTATATAGTATCATTATATTTAGTACACATGAATAATTATCCTAACAATTATTCTCTTGTAAACACATCACAATAAATGAATCTATAAATAGTATGCTTGTGTCACCCTTTCCCACCTTCACATACACCAAGTCCAACTAAACGTCAACTTGTTCATCCACCAGAACATCAAAATCACACAGAAAAGAACTAAGATCACTGAAGAAATCATCATCGTTATTCCGAACATCGTTGCTACACGAACCCTCCCCTTCCCCATATCTACGCCGGTCATTTTTAGCCGAATCAAACTGCAACAAATTACACTCATTTGGACCCAACAACGTCGACAAACAGTCATCAGCCGATGGCAGTTCGCTCCACATGACATCATCAATGTTAATAGCATGTCCTACTTGATCATGGATTTGCTCATCAATATTTTCCTCCAAGAAGGTTGTGGTAGTAGTTATGCTACTACTACTAGTAGAAGCACTACCACTATCAATTGATTTGGTTGCCTCAACATTACTAGGGCTAGGTTGATCTTCACATGACTCATTTGGTTTAACCAAGTTGACATATCGGCTAAGGTCAAAATTTGTGACCGCATTGAGTCCCCTGTACTCAATTGCTGCTATGTCATAAGCAGTTGCAGCCTCTTCTTGTGTTGCTACAAAAGGACAAGACAAAAACAACAATTTTTAATATTTGATTTTTTTTTAATATTCAAATAATAAATAAAGGAGAAAATATTAAATTTTTGTTGAGTAAAATAAATTTTTGTTGAGTGAAGTGTAGTTGAGAGTTGGAAGATTTGGTGTCCCATACATGAGTTATAATGGAACCGTTGAGGTAGGTGGATTTTCCTATCTAAGTGATATTGACTGAAAAATTTATGGTGATATCATTAATTTAGACCATTTTCATTTGAGCATCTAGCTAAAAAGGAGAAATAATGGTTTAAAAAAAACCATGTTATTTTGTCTTATAATGATTTTTTCCTTCCTTATTTGCATTATTTATCATTATTATAAATTCTAGAGTTGGAAGGGAATTGTGCTGAGCTAAAAAGTTAATTTGAATATCCCAACTACCAATGTTGGATTATTTGCGGACTAAAAACATGAGGGTCCCAAATACAAACAGACAATTTTCGGTCATTCTAAAATGAAAGTTATAAAAATTGCAAGGTTTGTTTCAAGAATTAGTATCCATCTTGTGCATTTTACGACCAACACTTATTTGATAAAAAAAAAAGATAAGTATTTGTCTAGTCGACCAAAAAAAAAAAACAAAGAGTAGGAAATTGCAAGGTTTGTTTGGTTAATGAAAATGTAATTCCTTAGTTAAATTGATGAGTAGATCATATATATGTATATATATATACAAGTGGAATTAGTACCATATGTTCCAAGGTAAAGATATTTGTTGCCAAACACCCTGCCAATCCGAGCTTCCCATCTTCCATTGTGGTGATGTCTGAACGAAAAAAAAAAATCACATTAGCTCAACATTTTGTTTGTATTATTCTAAATTGATTGATATAAATTGACCATCAATGCTCCATTAAGACTCTGCTTATTTGTATTTATATATTCTTTAGTATGATTATATTAGGATGAGAGAAAACTATTTCAAATTTAATCCACAATACCTTGCCACTCCTCTGTATTTTGACACTCCTCTTGAGAAACCACTGCTTTTCCTGCAAAATAAAAAATAAAATCCATTTCATTTATTCCATCTCCATGGCATGAGATTTGTGATAAATACGAGTATTTGTTTGGTTCAGTATGAGAAGTTGTAATTTCCAACCAATTATATTTATACATATATAAAACTGTCTGATAATTAACTAGCAAAGTTATTTTGTGGGGAGCAAATATATTTTTAGAGTTCTACTTCTTAAGGGGAACATGAGTAAGCAACTTCTCATACTTATTTTGTGGGGAGTAAAACTAATTTATCGCAAGTTATATTTATCGCATTTCTTGTTAATTAAGTAACTCAACAATTTATATTTTACAAAAAATTGCAATTCAAATTTCTTTTCCTATCAACCAAACACCGAGGAAGTTCAAAAATGTTCCAAACCTTCTTAGTGATCCTATGTACTCTTCTCGGGACAATCCTTGCATTTCTTTCATTTCGTCCTCATAAGTTGACAACTGCATCCATAATAAACAAGAAAACTTTTAAGAATTGCAATTATGTGACAACTATTTCCGAACGTAATAATGGAATTAATAAACTCACAGAAAAATTAAGTATGGTTTCATTGCCCCAATACTTCAATGCTGCCAAATCATAAGCTCGCGCTGCTGCACCTTCATCATCATAAGCACCTACCACAATTGACCAGTTTTGCTAAATTACAAGCTGTGTAAGGCATTAATTTCTGGGCAACACTATTCAATTCCCCATTAAACAAGAAATCAAACCACTATTAGGTGAGTTTAGTTATGGAAATAAGGAAGTATTTTCTAATTTTATCTCTAAATTCCAAGTATTTTCCAAATTTTCTATTTTCAAGAAAGTGGTGGAAAATTGGGAAACCTTGTTCAAAAACTATCCAACTTTTGGGGTTTCTGGCTTTGAAAATGACATCTTTCAAAGGAAAATCAATTTTCCAACCATAGGTTTTCCAACGATCTTCATTATGGTACAAAATAGTACAATTCTAAGAGTTCAGAAAACATTATTCCCTTAATAAATATACTTGAAAATTCAGCAAGATCGTTCTTTATACTCACAAGGAAAGTGGAGCAGTAATTTGGAAATACAATTCTCTATATTCTTAAAAAGTGGATAAATGAATTAATTTGTTAAAATTTCTTAATCTATAGGTATGGGCAATATATACTTGCATTTGTGGAAACAAACTCTCATCTATATGTACCTTCACTCCAATCTTATTGTCACTATTAGATATGTGTTCATGGAATGGGATTTATAAGAAGACAATTATTATAAAGATAAGAATGAAAAGTCATAAAATACTTATGATTGGACACATGGCGATATATCTTTGAGCAAGGACACATGTCTAATGGGAAAAATAGTGACAAGTCCAATCATTCTCAAAAATTCCAAAAAGAAAAACATCATATCAAAGCATTAGTAAAAAAGTTCTGCCATAATTTTAATATCGCAATTGAGATTTCTTTAAAAAAATAAAAGAAAAAGAGAATGTCGAACCACTTATATCAATTAATTATGGTTGATTATACAGAATAGATAATGTACCATAAGATTGAAATACATACCAAGATACACTGCATTGTAGAGGTTTTTGATCCCAATTTGAATCATGACAAAGATGGAAAGAGAAAATTGATCAGTGTGGTTCAAAGTTAATAACAATCAGGCAAATAGTACTCAAAATTTGACTATTAACAAAGAAGAAAGAAAAGAAACCTTGTCTTCCTTTCTTTTTCTGGGAATCATTCCAGCAATTCTTGTCCCACAAGTGTGCTTCATATCTTCCAGTCCACCTATGTCTAAGGCCAACAATCACCATTGAATTAACACAAAAAACATAATCACTCTATAAAAAGAATTTAATTAATGATCAAACCAACAAAATTTATATCATTATGATCAAAGAAACTTTTGTTGTGAATTGAAGTAGTAGGCCACTCAATATCTCCATTGTTACCACCTTAATTTCTTCATATCTCTTCACAACTCAAGAGATAACGAGATGATGATCAGTCAAGATACCTGGTGACACCGCGATAAATTGAGCTGCGTTGAGAAGGGGAATCTCTAGGGACGCATCTCCTCTTTCGCTTCCCGCCTTTAGTGATGGGAATTTTGTTGTCATCATCAACAACTTCAATCTTCTTATTGATGCTCTCAAAATTATGATCAGAAATAATCTTCTTCTGCTTTTTACTTGATGCCTTTGCCATATGGATCCTTTGTTTTAGATCATGTAACAGAGGAAATTTATATGTTTGTTCAACAAGAGGGTTTATTGTGATCATAAAGGTTTTGGAGTGGCTAGAGTACATATATATATAGTCCAAAATATGTGTGTCCCAGTCAGTCCATCTACCATGGATATTGAAGGGCCCCACATTCCCATACATTAGGTGTAAATGTAAATGGTGAAAAATACAGATGTGGGCATTAACAGGATCTAATTAAATGCTTAACTTTGACGATTAGGAGAGAGAGAGAGAGAGAGATCAGAATGGCTGTTTGTTTGGATTAATTTTGGGATTTTGTTTTGATAATTACCACCACTTTGAAAACAAACCATGATACCCGTGTACTGTATGTTGTTTTGAGCATTGAATATAATGCTTCTCAAAAAAAAAAAAAAAAAATGGAAGAATTTTGTATCTTCAAGTTAAGAGATTAAATATTTTTGATAGTAGAATCTTGAATGTGCACGCGTACACAAATGTGAAAATGCGATGTAGGTACCAGCTAATAATGACCAGTTAATTTTACCAAACATCTTTTATTGTTACCAAATGATCAAAGCAACTAATACAACTAGCCAACATCTACCACCCATCAGACAACCGCCAATTTGACCGGCCATTTGCCAAATAGAGCCATTTTATGGAAAATAGAACGAGTCAGGAACTTATGATGGCTGTTGGTTGACAGTTGTTAACTTATTTGATTTTGAAAACATTTCAACCCTTTATGTTGGTTTGATTTTAATTTTTCTTCATAAGTAGGAAAATTTGACATGAATAGTACGAAGTTTGGCCGATTAAACAAAAATAATTCCAAGATGAAAAATATAAAACAATAATCCATAGTTTACTCCAGTCTTACAATAATGGTCCCCGTCTAACGGTGTTAAGTACCCGTTAGAAAATGATGACATGGCATTTAAAAAATAAAAAGAAAATAATTTTTTTTGAAAGGAAAAAGAAAATAATTTTAAAGAACTTAAAAAAAAAAAAGGATTTTTTGCGAAACACAACCTTTTATCATGTCCACTTTGTGAACAACTACCTTTTAAAAAAAAGTTTGCGAACAACTACATTTTAAGATGGATTTTGTTGTAAATTTATACCTTCAGCCGAATTCAAGCCAAATTTTTAGTGAAATCCCCAAAATACCCTCACCGCCCTCTCACCTGATTCACTTAAACTCTATCTTTTTCTATACTCGTGAAGAGTACCTTTACACAGTTCAGATAAAATAATATATAGTTTCCAAACTGGGCGTAGGGTTAAAAAAAGGCTGAGCATTTAAGTGAATTACATGAGGAGGGCTGAGTGTATTTTGGGGATTTCACTAAAAATTTGGACTGAATTCGGCTAAAGGTATCAGTTCGCAATAAAATCCATCTTAAAAGCTAGTTGTTCGCAATTTTTTTTTAAAAGATAGTTGTTCGCAAAATGGACATGATAAAAGATAGTGTTACGCAAAAAATAGAACCCCACCACTCTCCTCTCCCTGGCCCACCACCACCAGCACACCGACTGCACCGCCCATGCCACATCCAACACCTGGTACTCCTCCCAGCTCCGTCGACCCACCAACCGGCGCCACTCGTCTTCCCCACCTCAACCCCTCACTCTCTCTCTCTCTTCCCTTCCCTTTCCCCCTCCCACTCTAACGTGCTACGCCGCCACCAACATCGGATTTGTTCAACTTCAAATGCTCAGAACAGGGATGGCGATTGAGAATAGATTAGCGAAGCTTAGGGGGAGATGAATAGTGAGTCGAGGGTTTCTGGGCCGGGTGCTGCCGGCGAGTGGATTTGTTTTAGATCTCGGCTTGAATTGCACTGGGGGAGAGGTGGGACTGGGCTTTTGGGAAGAGAGGTGGCAGGGGTGGCAATGGAGGAGAAAGAATGGGAACTGGGAAGGAGGAAGGGGCTGGTGGGAGAGAGGAGAGTAATTCAATTTTCTTTTTAATTAATAGTTTTTTAAAAAAAAATCTTTTACTATTTTTTTTAATGCCACGTCATTATTTTCTAACGGTTTCTTAACACCGTTAGCTCGGGGACCATTATTGTAAGAATGGAGCAAAATTTGGATTGTTGTTGTATATTTCCCATCTTGTAATTATTTTTGTTTAATCCACCAAAATTTGAATTTGTTAGGAATAGTGGAGCATAAATTAAGTACAAGAG
>BSSO01004021.1:0-15266 GCA_030267885.1 Mesembryanthemum crystallinum
ATTAGTGCAATCAAAATGGTTTTTTTTTTTTTTTTTTCATTGACTCTTATCCCATCCATATTCATTCTGCCCAACACACACAACAGTTGAATGCCCTACCCCAATACTTTTATAAAGGTGCAAATTTAGTCACTATCAATTCTGACTGATATCAAAAACAACGATCATCATCAACAATCAAGTAGTGTTAATAAGTAAGATGTTGGCCCATTATGAATTTGAGGAGATTGAATTTGACAGAACAATTCGAGAATGGCGTCGAGAACCAAGTACTGCACAACCAGGATGAAATCCTTTGTCATCCCCTTATCAAGCTACGCACTTGATCTTGATACTTTTCCGGGTATTCCAGGTAAAAGCAACAAACTTTCTCTTTCAGTCATTTCGTCGAACATTTGGCAGGCATCTAACGAATTGCGCATTTTTGTGTTTGATTTCTTGCAGTTTCTTTCCTTGAGGTGAGATCATTTTTCTGGGGTTTTTCTGTAAGTTTGTTCTTGTGTTTTGGTTAGAGGCATTCAACCCTTCATGGGGTTGAAGTACTACATGTTTAAAAAAGTTACTGCCTTTCATCTAATTCTGAAATTTATGGCATAATTGAGTGATAACAGTGAGAGGAGGACGTTGTACAGGTTGTGATCGTATTTTGTTTGGTGTTAACTTTGTGTCAATCTTTAGAACATATCAAAACTTATAGAGAAAGTTACATTATACGACGAATTGGTCAAATCATGTCACGTTCTTGTTCTACGTGTTTATCTTCCGTCGTGTTTGTGCTTCTCTTAGTAACTTTGATTATATTCATACCATGTTGTTTTGCGTGGCGGATTGAGAGCTCTAGATCAAGTAGGGTATGGTTTTAATGATGCATGCGTCTCTTGCCCTATTCTCAAGTCGTAATACTAAAGTTATTGTTGGCTCTTGAAAGTTGATGCAACATGGACACAATTCTGTCATCTGAAAGCTCTTTTTCATTTCACATTGGCTGAGCACCGGAAAAAAACAAATAAGAAGGTAACATTCGTGCAAGCCTAGTTAAGGGGGCCATACAAGGAAAACTTATAGACTAATGAGAAGAAAAATTTGTTTCTAGATATTCCCTGATGTTCTGTTTTACAGCTTCCAAGCTAATATGATTAGAAAATGTGTGTAGTTTTTCAGATTGAAATTGTCTTCTTATAGCTAGAAAATGAACATAATCTCCTAGGCTGGCTGTGGAATAGAACCTGAAAATTACTAGAAAGAAAAGAGATTGAAATGGGAAATGTTTTATCTGCAACTAAACATGACTAACTAATTGCTTTTAAGTTGGAGTTAAGTTGGAGGTTTGTTAAGTTTTAGCACGTTATCATTGTGTCACAGTAACATGCTTGGAGTTGATCTTACTGTTTTCCCATATTGATAAAATGGGTAGGAGAATCTTACGCAAGTTGCAGGCCATTGTTGATCTTATATGATGACTAAGAGTATATTGTTAGAATTATGTCACTGAAAAATCAATGATGTGGATGAACTTGTTAACTCTCATATGACTATTTTTTTTTTTCTTTTCTTCCCATCCAAAGAGACAAATAGGCCAAGACGAGCATCAAACTCAAGTCTAGGGTACAACTCCTATAGACTATAGCTGCTATTGCTAGTTGGTGACCCTTGCTATAGGTTATTTTCACGTGACCATTTATTCATTCAGAGGATGTGTTGCAGTCTTGTTAAAGCCATATTGCTAGAGTTATGGCCGAGTTTCTCAATAATATTTGGTATATTAGTGATTGCTCTGTAGTCTACCTTTTGCAATGAAGTCATCTTTTCGTAATGGTAACAGTTCTCACCAAACTAAATGCTGATGAGAAAGTGAAGTACAACTGCACAATCAAGTTTTACTTTAACTACGCAATCCGATTTTTAGGTTTGACCTCTAACATTAAACTTCTGGCAGCTTCTGGGCTTGCTAGGGACTTGTAAGGGTGTCACTTCGAATGAGATGGCCTCTCAGTGCCTATTGAAATTATATGATGGAGGGGAACTTACAATGATAAACAAGAGTCAGCCACATCAACTTTCTAACTTTTCAGCCTACTTTACAAGTACCAATGACCTACCACAAGGCTGCAATGTTGCTACATTTGTGCCATTGTCAGAAGATTTCCCACTTCAGGTTAGCCAAAAACAATTCAGATTTTTTGGGTGCATCACATTTTATTCATATTCTATGATTGCTTCGTGTCATTCATAGACGAAAATCTCGTTTTTTAAACTGATACGCTAGCATTAGAGACTAGTACTTATTGTATGATTTGAAAATTTTGCCTGCCAAGCACTTGGTTCTTGTTTAATGGTTTGAATGACTGCACATCTGAACGTTTAACTGTTGAATGCTAGCGCGCAGAGTGGATCAAGTACATGGCAGTGTTTGCAAACTTGGAAATCAGAGCTAATCATGTGTATGATGCGGTAAGTGTGACTGAATTTCATGCTTAGGCGTGACCTCTAATAGGTCGTTGGTTAGAATTATCTAATTCCTTGATGAGAGCCACAATATTCATGCTATCAACTTTTTTGTTTGAGTACTTGCTGAAATTTGTCCTTTTGGTAGTTACAAACAGCAAAAGCAGTAGATCAAAATATACTGCCTTTTTTTTAGTCTCTCAACTCCAGGCTAATCTAGAAATAGGCTAACTAGACTAATTTCAATTAGGATCCCCTGTAGTTAGAAAGAGACTACTTTCAGAAGTACTGCTTCTGGTTACATGAAGTCTTTGATTGTCATTTCATCAATACATGTATCTATTTTTGTAGGTCAAACAGAACTACATGTGCCTGACAAAAATGGCCACAAGCAGAAACACATCCTTCAAACCAGTTGTTGCTTGGATGCTTTATGATAATGTAAGTGTGCTTGCAGAAGTTTCAAACCAATCCACTAATAATTAGCTAGTAATGCTTTATATCCTCCATACAGGAAACATACAGTAGTCTTGCTGTTTCCTAATTCTTGAGGTAAATTATTGTCTTTTTATCATTCAATTTGCTCGTAATGCTGCTTTCTGCAGAAGTTGAGAAACCCGGCTGAAAGATTATTTATATTTGTGATATATAAGACAGTAAACTAGTTCTTCCCATATCCAGTTGGACCAGGTTTAGGTCAATGTTAAAGAGGCGATGAATGAACGGTGTTTACAGTACGCTAAGCTCTAAGGAGTTTTTAACTAAATTCTTTGTGATTTTTATTTCAGGGTATATGGGCCTTCACTACAGAAGCTTACAAAACAAAGGTGTGTTACTCTTCATCTGTGTACTGGGTACCTTCACATATGTGACTGAAAAGTTCTAATTTCCTGTAGTATTCTGTGTAAGATATACTTAGCTTTTGGCCAGGGGCGGTGGACATGCTTATCTGTTTTCTTTTGATGTTTAAGTGTCGATGAGAAAATTAGATGATGCGTATTCTTGTGTGCAACTGTCTGATTGTGGGACAAGTTCTGACCTCTAAATTGCGTAAAGTCACCCATAAATCTTTTAACAATATACACAAAACTTTTAGAAGCCATCCATGATAGTCTCAAAGTCACACCTATTTTGGACCACTTCACCCTGAAATTGTTGCAGAGGAGTTTTCCTTTATCAAATAAATGCCTCCAAATACAACAGCCTCATGTTGAGAACGAAAAATAGTTGGCCCTTTGTCCTTAACTGCCTTTTTGATACAAAGGAACGATTTAATTAGAATGGTAACAAAAGAAATCTAACCTTGAGAGTAATACTAATATCAATGCAGGTAGGATTACCACAACAATACCCCACCCTTCCCTTTAGCCACATTTATTTGGAAGTCCAAAGTGCCCTTGAAGGTGCGTGCCTTCGTTTGGACCCTGGTCCTAGGTGGTCCCTTTCTCCTAATCAGTGTGTGTTGTGCTGTCGGGATGGGGAGACCTCCTCCCATTTATTTTTGCATTGTGACTATGTGAGATCTCTCTGGCATCGTCTTATAGAGGGGAGTGCTTTGTGAGTCCCACCAATGTTGAACAGCTTCTGCAGGTTCGTTTTGTTGGTTTGGGACGGGATAAGGATCGCAAGTTGCTTTGGAAGTGTGCGTCTATGGAATTGCTTTGGTGTGTTTGGTTGGAAAGGAATTCCCGTATCTTCAAGGGGGTTTCTAGCCCGACGGATTTTGTTTGGGACCGCATCACCTATATGGCCTCTCTTTGGGCTAAGGCGGCAGGGGCGTTTTGGGGACACACCACCAATGACATACAACGTCACTGGGGTGATTTGTAATATTTTCTTTTTGAGGACATCTTGTTCTCTTTTCCTGTAACATTTCTCTGTTATTAATACAATTTTTCTTTATAAAAAAAAAAAAAAAAAACTAATATCAATGCAGGTAGCATGTGACAATGAATAAGATTTAAGTGTTTCATGTCTTCCTTATCAATTAGAGACCTGGATATAATATGAGTGAAGAGAAACATGAGGTTGCTGATGGTGGAACGTGGATGTATACCTTTAGATACCTGAGAAGAACTTTAAATGTATTATATGACTCATTTTATGATAAATTTCATGTTCCATTACCCTGTTCATTCATTTATCACTTTAGAACCACATGAGCTCTAAAGTTTTTCCCTTGTATGTGAGAAAGTTGCTCAACAGTCAAGAAAATAGCAGTTCTTCTGTTCCTTTATATCTTTATATTGATTATAGAAAGTTTTAGGCAACATAAGATATCTTACCATTGATATTTGTTATTGTGTTTGCCTATATTGAACTTGGTGCAGTTTGTGGAAGATGCAGGTGGAGTAAATGTTGATGAATCTATCAACAATTTGAAGTATAACATATCAGTTCCTGATGACTTGGAGCAACTTCATGCTATCTTATGTGTAAGTTGATTACACTAACATTTAAACATTCAATTGCATTATATATTTCCTTGGACTATAATATTAAAAGAGCAGGCCTTCTGTGAGACGAAATTACACAAAAGAAACTTGGAAAGTCATCCCATGACCAAAAGAGTCACCCATCTCACCCAAGTTTTTGTGACATTCTAACTCCTTCCAACTTTTGACGTTTGACGAGTGGCAGATGAAGAGAATTAAGCACCAAACATCATGCTTGAGTGTTTATTTGTAATTTTGCTTTCCTTTATTTCTTCATCATGGGAGAAAATTCTTAAAGATGATCCATTCTTGCTGATTATACTCTTACCATACATTTTACAAGCATTCATCCATCTTTTCTGACCTAAATTGTCTTTTCTTCGAATGTGGTTAGTTGTATCTTACTGAGCATGCACTTCTATTGTCCTGTGCAGACGGTCGATATGGTTATTGATGAAACATATACGTCTGATCCCCTTGGTTACAATGTGACTATGTTCCTCCAAAATATTAGTGTCGAGGATCAATCTTGCTTTACTTTTTTGTCAAATCAAAGCATATGGAGATATGACAAAAGGATTCAGAACGAGTCACTTGGTGAGCATCTATCATTTACTCCCTTTTTCTCTTTCATGAAGATTAAAAGATTTAGTAGTAAGCAGAAATAATATATATAAATGGGCTTCTGTACATCTGCTGCCTTTATTCTTTCCTTACTTTGGTGACAAACATAGACAATTCACCTGGTGTCTATGCGCCTATGTTAGCTTATCGAGGAGGCAATTGGAGAGTAACAGACAGAGGGAGGGAAGAATCACAAATTCACAATCCTTTTCTACACTTACGGAATTAGTAAATTGGTTTTGTAATGAATTTTTTGGGATTTGTCTACTATGTCCTCGATGATACAGAACAACAGCCAAAATGGGGAAGTAAAACCCTAACCTTTCTTCCCCTCATGTTATGATTTCTAAGCCTAATTAAACTGAAGGAAGCCACAGCTCTAAGTTAAGTATCTGAGAATATCCATACCTTTAAAAAAAAAAAAAAAACAGCTGTGGTTATATTTTCAAAAAGTTCATGCGCGTTCCTGTTTCTAGCTAATTGATGTTATCCTGGAGTATTATTATTTATTTATACTGATGATATTCTCTTTTCTTCCCTTTCTGTCAAGATTGGTATGACGGTGCTGTGTCTCAGCCCCAGTTAGTATTAGCCGACTTGATGGAAGCAACCTTTCCCACAGGAAACTACACAACAACATACCTGAGGAATATTGCAAAGGTAGGCTTATCTTATTCTATTGGATCAGGGATTGTCTCTTCATTATTCAGAAGCAAATTGTTTGCTATTGTGCTTCTTAAATTAAGGTTCTTATTGGCAAATATGCAGGGAGAACAGATTACAGACATCAGATGCTCTGATAAGTGTGATACAGATACCTACAGTGCTGTAGAGCCAACAATTGTACCTTGTCAATAGTCTGAATAGTCTTTTACTAGCATTTTTAGTCAATTTTGTATTACAATTATAGATTTTTCTGGTATTGTTTTGAGATGATCTATAGTTTGTTTTTTCTTATTTTGTTCCTTTCTTCAACGACTGAGAGTTGAAATTTAGAATTGATATATTTATTAGTGATTAATCCAAGAAATACTAAGCTCCATAAATATGGTTTCTCACGACTATGCGTATATGTGGCAAAGATCCTTATATCTGTAGTTGTAGAAAAAAAAAAAAATTAGGGATGCAAAGAAATTTTAACCAGATAGTTGGGAAACGGTTGTGTGCTTTTCTTAATTTTTTCCCCCTTTCTTTTGTTGTTGTTGTTTTTAGTGTTTGAAGATCATGTGGTTTTGTCACATGAATTTTGGCATGGATGATGGGGGTTGGCATTATATGGCTAATGCTACCCTCAAATCTCAGATTTTTAGTCCCTTAAAAGTAGTTTTACTAGTTTATTCATAAGCACATGCTTATTTCATTGGAGTGTTGAGCAAGGTTATTTAGGTTCTATTGATCCGCAATAATTTCTTCAATTTGAAGTGAAGAAAACGTGGGAGAGGGACCAAAGAGGGATGTCTTCTGGTGGAGTGGTTTGCATTAAGGTGGGTGGAGAATGTCATGAGTCGAGTCAATGATGTGGTCGTTGCTTGCATCATGCCAATTGTGAAACACCCACATTACCGCATTGCCCCTGTTGGCTGAAGCACCAGCAAATCGACACACTCCCACTCTTCGAGAAGTCGGGAAATTTAATTAAAAAGCAAGCTAACCTTAGCATCATAATGCAACGCTTCCCCGATCTTCTAGGAGGGTTGTGGGAAACACACGCCAAATCATGTGCTCAAGGCTCACAAATAGAGAACATGAGATACAACTTCAAACACCAGGAAAGAAAAACAATCAAAACATGTCCAGTTAACGAGTACGTGTATTGAATATCCAAACAGATAACCTCTTGAACTTAGCTCCTGTTGCATCCATAAGTTAGACTTCGCTCCACCCTTGGACCAAGTTTATGGTAGAGAAGCTCTTACTTGCTGTCAATGTAATTGACAGCATCTCATCCCTTTTGCAATTGTTGCATCATTCACCTTCCCGCTTCCCGCTTCCCCACTGTCAGCTCAAGATTGTTCTCTGTAGCAATATCATGTCCATTGAATCCATATCTCTTCTTGTTGTACCCTTCCTTTTGCCAACTCATCAGGATGCTATGCCATTTGAATCTCTGACAATCTGAAAAGCGACATTCTTTAGGATCTGAAGGATATTATGCATCTTATTCCATAAAAACCAAAGGGGCCACGAGCAGCATCCCTTGTTCTTCACCCATATGCATCCTACGAGTCCGACTGACAGCCTTTCCTCCAATCCATTGGTTCCCTAGAGAGGTTTCAAGGGCGAGAACTATAGACGAGAATTCTGCTTTACTCAAACCTTTTTTTACCCACTGGCGCTGGCAATTTACATTTTTGGATCCCATAATCATCTCGTAATACATACACCTCCTATTCCTGCTACAAGCCTACAATTCTGTTTCTTTCGCACCAGATGGACCAAATTAAGACAAAAAACAGGGAGACCTGTTTGGAGAAAAGATGAAGAACTGTCTCTTCATGTTCGCAGCAAAATGCGCAGCTACTGTCATTGAAACACTTGTTATGTCCCAATCCCAAAGGACCAGCATTCAAAACCAGTTACTAACATATCACAGAAAATCTTCACCATGATTTGTTTCATGGCAAGAAAAAAAACAAACTCCAATTAACGGCCACACCTCCAACTCCAACCAAGATACAGGAATGAAACACAACATGCCAAACAATTTGTCTTTGAAGGAGTATATATCTCAGCAGTAATCCCATATAACAAAGCTACACTGTTAAGCTGATGAGCTGATCAGTCAATTACACCTCTAACTACAACAATGACAACTGCAACCAATCAATCAATCCAGTCAAAATATTACAGTACTACGACGTTACTATTAGATTTGTTTCCATATCCTTTAGGTACTAGTAATGACTCATACCCATACTATCAGCTAAGATCACTTCATAGAGAGTAACATACCACGACCGAAAAATACACCTATACAACTGCAAGATCAATTAAGCAGCTAGAAGATTACAGAAATCATCAAGGGCAAGAATGAAGATCGAATATTCATTCAGTTAATATTGAGCTCCGGGAAATGCTGAGGAAAAGGAAGGCCAGCATAAGCATCTTGTGTGAGCACTCGAGGTAGAACAACGGAGTCGAAGGGCAAGTAGAATGTGATTCTGGTGAAAGGATCCAGTAGAGCTATCATGGAGGGTGGCACAGTATTGTCCACACCAGGGTCTTGTGTCTCGAATCGAACCCACCGAGACACTTGAGCAGCTTGATACGTGTAATCTGCCGAATGGAGAGACATATAAAATTTGCAGTAATCCCCAGCTGGAGTTGCCTCAGAGTACATGTCCTGAAAAAAGAGTGCAAATTAAGCCTACAGATGCAACATGTATATAAATCTATTTTCTCTTTTTTTTTTTTAGAGTGTGAGTAATTTATTTGTTACCTGGACACTGACACGATGTTGATTTCCCCAGAATGCCAACACAGTTGATCTCCAGACAAATATAGCCACTGTTACATTACATAATCATCAAATCCCATTTGTTAAAGGGTATTATACACTCACTTATCATCAAAACTAATTCCAATAAAAATTAAATAATCCTCTCAAAAACACAAACTATGCCCCAACCACAAGTTACAACTAATGACACAAACTTGCAATGTTAGTGATAATATCCTAGATTATTGACATGTTTGTGCATCGTGAACCTTGCCAGAGATTTGATTACATTTTGCCGAAAACTATCAATATGTATGTTCAAAGCCATTTTTTTTTTTTGTTTAAAGTAAAGAAATAGATAAACTATCAATCATGCATGCAAAACTTACAGCGGTGTTGTGCACACATGAGTGTTATCCCGGCAAACCAATCGCCATCAATAAGATATTGGAACGGACGTGGCATTGTTTGCAATCCAGTCACGTTGAAGAACGGATGAGGGATTCGGACCAGAGGTATCACAAGTGGGTTAGCAGGTTCACCATCTGTTAAATGCATAATAATTTGATGATGCTGAGTGAATTTCATCAAGGTTAAAATGCAATCAATTCTCATAGTACACTTATGAACATTAAACGGACATCAAATCACTGGAATTAAACTTGCATAAGCGAGAGAAACAAAATGACAAAACAGAGCATATATGAAATGGGAGATCAATCAAAGAAATCATTTCAGAAAAAATCTCTAACCATCATATAAATCATATTTTAACTTAATGCCCAATTCAATAACAACCGCAATAAAGCGATAGGAAAACTCGGAAAATAAAAACGGAAATGTGGCAAGAAAGTAATCGAGTTGAAGAAGACAAGCTTTAGCCATTTTAGTAATTAGTAGGACATTTGATGATGAGCAAGAGAATGCTGTCAATGTTACATGCAAATAGTGCAATCAATCGATTGATACCAAGAACGTATTTTAAATCTCATAAGATTGGTGAGGAAATAAGTACACAAAACACACAAAGTAAAACAAACAGAGCATATGAAGTTTGATGATCATATGGCCAAAGATCAAAGAATTCATTTCAGAAAATTCTTTAGCCATAATATTAGTAAAACTGCATTTTCGGTTAGTGCCCAATTCAATAACAACCACAATAAAGAAAGGGCAAGAACTACATATCTTCCATGATAGAAAAACTGAAAACTAGAACTGAATTGAAGAGAGCGAAATAAAGACATACTAGGATTGGTAGTGAAAAAACGAGCATACTGCCAACAGCTCGTTATGGAGAAGATGATAGCGTGATTAGGACCGTAATGCCCGAGAATGGTGTTGAGGTTGGCCAAATTGACCCGAAAAGTTACATTCCATTCCACAGAATTACGACGGAGGAAATAGTAGTCGAATCCGTTGGCTGCGAGAGAGAGAATAGCGGGAACTTCATCGTCCTCGTCCATGGCTCCGAAAACCAAACGGTGCTCCTGGATTTGCATCCAACATTTCTCATTCACATCCTTTAACACAAATATTGCTTGCTGAAATTTCTCAGCAATGCCTAGCCTTAGTTCCAGCATCTTCAATAATCTTGGTCTGATCTTGTGTAGAGAGAGAGAGAGAAAGAATCTGATTGAGAAAGAAACAGAGAATTTGATTTAGAGAAGACAGAGAATTTGATTGAGAGTGGGATGAAAGAAGAGAAGGAGAGCGAGTTTAAAAGAGGCAGAGGAGGGCGGGAAAGTCTGTTACAGAAACGAAAGAGGGTTTGTTTTTCTGTTATTATATTATATTTAATGTTAAGGGGAATATTGGGACTAACTGGATTTGTTACCCGCTCGTTTTTATTTTCTGTTCTCCATTGGATGTAACATGTAAGTAAATGTATTCTTGACCGTTCATTGATCCTACCTAAGTATAACTAGAGATGGTAATCCGCTGCTTCGGCTAGTTTTCGGGTCGGGTCGGATTAGATTGGGTCAAGTCGGGTTGTTTTGAAAAATACAATTTTGAAAAAAATGTGGGAGTCGATCAAGTGGGTTGAATATCGGGTGAATCAGATCGGATATCTCGGGTCGGATCGGTTTTAACACCTCTAAGTATAATCATTTTGTAAATTGTTTACGAGATTTGGTTTAGACCAAATTGATAAGTATGATTCTTTTTTCTTTTATTTATTTTTAAATTTAGTTATTTATTTTTTATACTTTGATTGAATCAAAAATAGTTTAACTCCGACTAAATTGTTGTTGTTTCAATAGTCAAACATTTAATACAGTTATTCAAAATGACTTTAATCTTCCCTTTTTTATTTGATAATATAACGGAGTATGTAATTACTGTTAGGGTTTTATGCCCCAGGCCCCCAAACACCTCATATTGGTGTCTTTGTATTAGCTTTGTTGCGTGCTGTTGATTGAAGCTTGGTATCCATGGCTTGGTGATGAATTACACTCATCATTGAAGGCTTTTTCTCGTGCCCGGTTTGTTCACAATGCTGCCCAGATCATCACTCCAAGTTGCCCGCTCATTAATCGCGTTGTTGCTACTGTCCGCTATGGCGCCCGGGCGGGCGCCCTCTGGCCCGGGCGGGCGGCGTGTTCCAGCGCAAGCAGTTGCTCGCGACATAGGTGCCCGGGTGGGCACCATTCTCACCCGTCTGGGCGAGCCGTGCTTTTCACTTTTGCGCGTGTTGCCGCGACGTTCACTTGGGCTATCGTTTGGGCTTTATTATTAGCTTGTTTCCCAAGCTTTTCTCATCAAAGTTTCCATATCCTTCAAACATTCAAGTTATCTTTTGGGCAATTGGAATTACTTACTTCCCAGGCTATTATGTCAAGTTTCCTAATCAAGCATCAAGACTTCTATTCCTAATTCAATTCAACAATCCTATTCATAAGAGAATTTCCACATCACCTTGGCTATATAAGGAGTCGTCCTATGCACTTGAAGATTCATTCACAAAATTTATTCACTATTTTTTCTTTTAGAGAGTTTTTATTGTTTTGTTGAGTTGAGAGTTATAAACTCTTGTAAATCCTCGTTTGGTCAAGTGAATAATTATTCTTCTCCGCCCGTGATTTTTCCAGTTACGAAGCTATTCAGGTAAAATGAAACACAACATACCCCCAAAAAAAAAAAAAGCTTTTGGATACTCTATATATCCCAGTAAGGCAGTAATCCCACATAACCAAGCTAGTACAGTGTCAAGCTCAGTCAATAACAACTCTTCCTAAAAGGCTAAAACAATGACAACTGCAACCAGTTCTTGAGTCAAAAACATTACAGTACTACTAGTATCAGATTTGTCAATATCCTCTAGGTATACTACTACTAATGACTCATAGCTAAAATAGTTCCACAACCGGAAATACAACTAACTATACAGCCGCAACATCAATTAAGCAGCTAGAAGATAACAGAAATCAAAGGTGCTAGACTGAATAATATTTCATTAAATATTGAGCTGCGCAAAATGCTGTGGATTTGGAAGGCCACTATAAAGTATCTGCATCTCTTGTGACCACTCGAGGTCGAACAATGGAGTCGAAGGGCAAGTGGAACGTGATTTTGATGAAGCGATCTAGTAGAGCTGACATGGAAGGTGGCACAGTAAGGTCTATTAAAGGGTCTTGAGTGTCGAGTCGGACCCACTGAGATATGTGAGCAGCATACGAGTATAATCCCAAATGATGGAGAGACAGATGAAATCTACAGTAACCACCAGCTGGTGTTTCCTCGGAATAAAAGCTCTGCTTAGCACACCCGCAAGCGCACATAAAAAAAAAAAATGCAAATTAAGCCCAAAAATGCAAAATGCAAGTATAGATGTTCCTTTTTTTCTATTGTAGGAGAAATTTATTTATTACCTTGAAATAGGTCGTATAGCGATTTCCCCAGATTACCATATACAATCTCCTCCATTCAATTATAGTCACTGTGGCATTACACCATATCTCCCACGTGTTAAAGGGTAATAAGTATATACTACTTACTTAATTATCATCAACATTAATAATAATATTAATATGAATAAACATAAATAAATCTTTCAAAAACACAAACTATGCCCCAATTACAACTAATGATACAAATGAAGACTTGTAAGAACTCTCAAGCAGGGGCATAACACCCGCATCACCCAAAGTAATATTCAAAATTGTATAATTAGTTGTAATCTTGACATAAATTCGTGCAATTTCATACGAATTCTTTTTTTTTTTTTTTAAGTATTCGAATAAAACCGTGCATGCTAAACTTACATCGGTTTCTACTACGGTAAGATTGATGCAAACATTGGGCAAACGTAGAGGCGCTAATAACATATCTGAGCTGTCGTCGTGGCATTGGTTCGAATTCAGTGACACTGAAGTACGGATGTTCGACCCGGAACAAAGCTTCTATCACAAGTAGTTGAAGACGCCCACCATCTGTCAAGTTTTAACCATTTAATTACCACTTGTTATAGTCTAAGATTAGCAACAACAAAAAGAAGCATTTGTTATGAGAAGCTTGATATGATTCAATCAATAAATAAACATATACATATTGTAATCTCAATCAATCTATTGATGTCAATACATGTTGTAAATGTCAAGAGAATGGTAAGGAAAGTAAGTAAAAGAAAACAGAGGTAAAAAAAACAGAGGCATATGGAAATTGATTAAATGGGATATCAATTAAAGAAATTATTTCAGAAAATTATTTAGCCATCATATCAAATATACTACTAGATTACATCAAATCTTAATTAGTGTCCAATTCAATTCCAACCACAGTAAATTAAAGAAAGGGCAAGAACTATCTACCATGATAGAACACTCAGAATGAAGAAAATCAAATTAGAGTTATTGAGTTAAATTAAGAGCAAATGTGGGCAAGAATTGAATTGAAGACGAGATCAGACATACTAGGATTAAGAGCGCAAAAGCGAGCATAGCGCCAACAGTCTGATATGGAGACGATAATGGGGTCATTAGGACCGTAATGTCTGACAATATTACAGAGGAGGAGGACATCGATATCAAAAGTAGCATTCCAATCCACACAACCATCACGGAGGAAATAGTAGAAGAATCCGCAGGCGTCGAGAGAGAGAACAGTGGGAACATTGTAGTCGCCATCGTTCTTCACTCCGAAAAGCAAACGCTGCTGCTGGATTTGCATCCAACAGCGCGAAGGCACATGAGTCGTAGTCACAGCCCTTAACGCTAGTACTGCTTGCTTAAACTTATGGGCTTTGAGTAGCATTACTTCCAGCATCTTCAATCTTGTTCTGATCTTGTGTAAAGTAGAGAGAGAATTTGATTGAAGAAAGAAACAAAGAATTTGATTGAGATAAAAAAGAGAGAAAGTTGATTGAAGAGAAGGAAAGCAATTTAAAAGAGGCAGAGGAGGGCGGGAAAGTTTGTTAGAGAGATGACTAAGAGTTTGTTTTTCTGTTATCATTAGTTGAGTTATTTGTATAATTAAGAGGAATATTGAGACTATAAATGCTACATTTATTTGTTAGCTCGTTTTCAATTTCCTTTTTCTTCACCAACAACTACCTCAAGTTTTTACATGGCAACAATTTTAATCTACTACACTAGACTTAACTGATATAATATACTCTTATGTGTTCAAATATCATAAGGGTGTGTTTTGAGAGATAAAAAAAAAAAAAAAAAGATACGACTACATTTTTTTTGCTTAAGTTACCTTTTCAGTTGTCAACTACTCTATCTGTCTCAAAAAGTATGCAAAAGTTGACTTTTTTGCATTCAACTTTGACCTTTATAAAATATTATTAAAAATAAATAAAAATTATATACAAATGATATCATCAAAGTAATTTACACGGCAAATATAACCATGTACTTTTAAATTGCAAGTCCACTTGCTTTTTATATATATATAGGATTTTTTGCCGAGAACTACCTTAACTTTGCCAATTTCTGTGGGGAACTAACTTTTATTTTATTTTTATTTATTTATTTTTTTTTTTTTTTTTGCAAAAAACTACCTTTACTTTTGCAAAACATTGCAAAAGACTACCACTTGACAGAATTTTGGCTCGCGGTGTTAATTCTTGGGATTCGTTGATATAAATTGCCAAATTTACCCTCATTGTCACACACTCCTTCTCACATGCTGACTAAAGTTTCCCTCATCCCTCTTAATTTACTAATCTCAAACAATTTCACAAGAAGTTCAAAAATTCTCTTACCTTGTGACATCAATATCTCTCTCCTCTCTGTAGCTTTCCCCTTCTCCTTTCAATGGCGCTCTCTCTCTCTCTCTCATCTATGCTGCTCTCTCTCTCTCTCTCTCTCTCTCTC
>BSSO01004022.1:0-15266 GCA_030267885.1 Mesembryanthemum crystallinum
AATTATATAAGGGGGTTTTTTACAAAAAGTGTATTATATAAGGAGGTTCCTCGCAAAAAACTCTTTTATTTATTAGTATAGTTTTATGTAGTAGTTGGTACCTGAAATTTATTATTGGAATATTAATGTTATTTTATTATTTCAATCTAAATATATACATGATATTAACAATTTCATCTTAATATATACTATAAGTATGAGAAAACAAAAGGCAACAACTTTTTTTTTCTCCAAAATAACAAAATAATTTGAAGAATGTTATGATTGCAACTAGTGAAAATGATCATTTTAAATTTCCAACAATTGTATGTGATGACCACCCTTTTAAAATGCAAAGAGTTGAACATGACGAATTTGATACTACTTATTTAGAAATAACCTGAAAATGTTTGCCAATGCAAGCTTATCTAGTTGTAAAAAGAGATGAAATTTGGAGGATTTACCTAGAATTAAAACTTTTTTTTAATAATTTATTTAGGTTTTTTCTCCATATCAATAGCTACATTTGTGTACTTATAATAGATTGTTATTTAGTTTTCAATGAACCATTGTAGTATCTCTTACATAAATTTTGCAATTTATCTACTCAATTTTCGTCCGGTATAAGCCCCTTAGAAAAGCTTCCAAGTTTTGCTACTGAGATAAGAAATGTTAAATTCGTGTTGTTCTAATTCATGAGGTGATACAGTTTCTACTTGCAAGTTTCAATTGATGGTAGAAAAACTAATAGAAAAAGAAGTCATGGGAAAGCATCATTGCTCCACACATGTAATAGCCGCTGCAACTAAAAAAGCACTATAGGGAGTTATGCTCTCATAAGGAATTACACACATTGTTGGTGGTTGTAATATTAAGGCAGTCTAAGATGTAATTCATGTGGCTACTTTGGTTGCATTAAGGAGATATAATAATGATATATTATATGGGATCAAACTCGTAGGTAGTGGGACAAATTAAGCAAATGTCGGATCATTTCTCATCAGAGTAGGCAAGAAAATGAAGTCCCTAACTTAAGTTTATAATGTGTGTATGTTTCACTTTTGGATTCAGTTCTTTTTGTGCAGAGATAGTAAATGCTTATGGGATTCACTGAAAAACGCTAACAAAAGTTAACTAGAAGACTCTATTGTCAATTCTACTAAATTGTCACTATTTTTATTTCCATTTTTGGAAAATAATAATGATTAAATTGTTGATATTATGCTTTCGGAGTTAAATGAATTATTTTTATGGAAGAACATCTATCTTCTAGGCGAAATCGAGCCGTAAGACTTGAATAATTTGTAAAACTCACATGTTTCGGAATTGATTACTATCATGAAGTTGCATCAATTGAGTCTTGATATACACTCAAATGCACTTGTACGTTGATAACTATATAGATAAGTCCATACTTCAGTATTCTTTTTTGGTTAGTGAGCAAATTGATGTAAATGTTTAACATATGCCTTAAGGGCACTATATAGACGATCTGATACCAAGAATTTGATGATAATCAACTAGGGGGCGCTTACTGCACGCGGTTCAACAACTAGTAGGAGTATATATAAAAGCTAAAAACTTGAAATGAAATTCAAAAGTTCAAATCTTAAAACCACAACACAACCTTCGACAGTTCCAATCAGCCAAAACAATTAGCCAACATCCAAATTTATCTCAACTGGAGTAGAAGCCTCCAACGGCACATACAAAAAGCCAACAGCCAAACAAGCTTGGTACAGGATTCCTGAAATAGAAGAGAAGTGTCTTGTACAGCGAGAATGAGCATGATCCAGATTGTCCACTGAAAGATGCAATAGCACATATAAAGCAGAAACTGTGAACTGCTGAATAATCTTTTGGCTAATGATTCAAAAATCAGCTTTTCCGAGCTTATTGAACAATTTGATGTCTATTGACAAGCATATATCAGAGTATTTTGTTACCAAATATTCAGGAATGTAGACTACTATTGATCTACTCAAACACTCTGGCGCACTTCAGCACAGAAGCATCAGGTAGAGTTTACGCCAGAACAACAACAAAATCTTGCAAATCAGAAAGGAATTAGGGACAGTAAAGAAAAAACCAGGAAGGATGTGCATTCTAAATGTGAATGGGTTTGTCGTATGTGGCCATCGCAGCTTCCTTCAAAGCTTCACTCATTGTCGGGTGAGCGTGGCAAGTACGAGCAATGTCCTCGCTTGATGCACCATACTGCAAGGCCAGAACAGCCTCATGGATAAGCTCACCAGCATTAGGTGACATAATGTGAACTCCCAGAATCTTGTCGGTCTCCTTCTCAGCCAAAATCTTAACCAGACCTTCAGCATTATCGATCGCCTTGGCTCGGCTGTTAGCCATGAACGGGAATTTACCGACCCGGTAGCTGACACCGAGGGCTTTCACCTGCTCCTCGGTCTTTCCTACCGAAGCGACTTCGGGGTGTGTGTATACAACCCCGGGAACCAGGTCGTAGTCAACGTGTCCTTCCTTCCCTGCTATGAACTCAACACAAGCAACTCCATCCTCCTCTGCCTTGTGGGCCAACATGGGACCAGGGATTACATCCCCAATTGCATAGACTCCAGAAACGTTCGTGGCAAAGCGCTCGTTGACCAAGATTCGACCGACCTTGTCCATTTCCACTCCAAGTTTCTCGAGCCCGAGTCCAGATGTGAATGGTGATCTGCCAGCAGAAACAAGAACAACATCGGCTTCGAGAATGGTCTGCTCTCCACCAGCAGCAGGCTCGATTGTCAGCTTTACACCATTGTCAGATGTCTCTACCCCAATCACCTTGGTCTTGAGTTTGAACTTCATTCCTTGCTTCTCAAGGGAACGTTGAAATTGCCTGCGAACTTCACCGTCCATGGTAGGAACGATTTCTCCGGCAAATTCAACAACTGTGACCTCTGATCCCAGCCGACCCCACACAGATCCCATCTCAAGGCCGATATACCCAGCTCCAATCACTACAAGTTTCTTGGGAATTTCTGTTAAAGCCAAAGCTCCAGTTGATGATACGATTTTCTTCTCATCAATTGTAATTCCCGGTAGAGATTTAACATCGGAGCCAGTAGCAACAATTATGTGTTTTCCTTTAACAACAGTGTTTCCACCTTCAGGAGTGTCCACTGAGACTTCAGAAGGGGAGACGAATTTTCCATAACCCTTGACATAGTTTACTTTGTTTTTCTTGAAAAGACCTTCAATACCTTTGGTCAAATTAGATACAGCTTTATCCTTTTGGCCCATCATGGCAGGTAGATCAACCTCAACTGAAGAGACCTTCACACCATGTGCAGCAAAACCATGCTTTGCTTCATGATACATGTGAGAAGAATGAAGAAGTGCCTGAAAAAATAGCAAAATAACATAAAAGTTAGGTCCTGAAAACTCAGGGGAACTTTTAGCCAAATCCAATAAAAAAAAAAGATAGTATATATATTTTGGAAACCAGACAGGAAGATAGTAATTCTGAAAGCCGAAGAGTCTGAGACAATGCAATTCAATCGGAAAGTCAAGCAGCTGAAGCAAAAATGCATAAAGCGAAAGATACCACCAACAGTTCAAAACCTTCTTCCTCTTTCATGAATATACAACAAGACTGTAAATAGTACCTATCTACCCTCTATTGTAACAATGACATTTAGATCATTGAAATCAAACCAATAACAATCATAAAAGGGATAAAAAGACAGAAAGTCCAATTGCAATACAGAAAAAGCATATTATGAAAACAATGAATACGTATTTTTTATTTATTTATTTTGTTTAAAAAGAGAGAACAAATACTAAATTCGTTTAGAACAAAAATGAAACTAGGACCCAAACATACAACTCAATAACAGCAGAGCAAACCAGAGGCATTACACCATATATACAAAGGAACAGATCTGTCAACCCCACTCTTAGCTAGGCAGTCTAACATTTCCCTAGCGAACTACGCTCTAAATAGCTTTTTTATCTACCCATGAAAAAGTCAATTTGTTGAAAAAACTCTAGTGTGACTATGGTGTACCAGTTGTGTTGTTGCATCAAGAATTTTGCCGATCCGGGAACTCGAATAAACTTGTTAAAAAACCTCTTTTTATACAATTAGCATGTTCTTCCCTCTCATGGGCCTCCAGAAATCCATACGTATCTTTTTCAGTTTTTTTTTTTTTTTACCAATGTTTCTTTTGGAAGTGAAATGTCAAGCATATAGACACAAATTATCCCATTGGCCCACAAAAGCGTATAAATATTACTAGTATATTACACAAGCTAACTCTAGTAGCCATTTGTTATTATTCCTATTAATAACCAAAAAACAAAGATATTATTTTTAGAAGGAAAAACAACTTCTTTATCACTAGTTTCTTGAATCATGATGTCTGGAGTTTCCTCGCTAAATTGAAGTTGATCCAAGCCAATACAAATGTAGCTTGAGTTATGTTATGGCAAATCTATTCAACAAACTGTAAGGCCTAGTGAACTAGCAATCTCCACTACCCTCTAGGTCGAATATGGTTTAGAAACAAGCATACTGTTCTGCACACCCAAATAATTTACATGTAATTATTAAAAGCAAAACAGAAGGCTAAAAAAGACTCCATATCACACATTTTGAGAAATAAAATCTAGCTGTTATTATATCAATAATAGTGTGAAACCATATACTTACAATCATGTATGAATAAAAAGCCATCCTACTGTGCCTTTTAGGTGGATAGGCTGGAAAATCTCATGTCAATCGAATGGGGCATGAATCATTGTCATACATGGAGCAATGCATTCTAAACCTAGTGCTGGTCGAACTTATCCAATGGCAATCTACAGCTGTGTTCCTCGTCAAAACTAATCTACATGTGTCCTTGAAACACTTCCTAATTCCCTTCAATATTATTCATTCTCATGATTTTCCCCCAAGACTCTCCTCCTTCACCCAAAACTTATCTTACTCTTCCTAACAGCATTGACCTTTTTATATGCGCAGTAAGTCAGTTATAAACATCACGTAAAGTTTCTGAAAATTAGACAGGCTACAGACAAAGGAATGATCACTGAATTGGAACCCTCAAAAATCAAAAATCTCAGTAAAATGTTGATCTAAGCACCTAGCAAGGCCAGCTATGAGCTAATAGAAATAACACAACACGAAAGTAGAAAGGAGCAGCAGATAACCCAAGTAACGGAGCAGTATTTTTATCTAATCCTAGTTATCACTTATCACTCAGTCTCAGATACATGATTTTATCATTTAAGAAACCCAGATAACATAACCTGATGTAGACTAGAACGAAAGTGAAACATGTCACCACAGTCTACACTCTACAGCCTAGAAGACTAGAAGTACTTAGATTGTCTCACTCCTTTTGAGTCAGCCAAGTACCTTTCAAATAATTATGGTAACTTTTGCGAGTAAGCACACGTTAGAGAGTAATTAGTCAGCTTCAAAATGGATATCTTTAAATTCCAACAAAGACAAAGTTACACAAATTTTTTTTTCGGGGTGTTGAAATTGAATTCATTTACTCCTTCATTTGTAAATACAGAATAAAACAAAACAAAAAAACTTCCTTTTGTTTAAACGTCTAAAACAAAAGTTTTATGCAAGAGGTGTCATCATCCTTTGGTCCTCGCTTTTTCCCCCCCGAAGTGAAATAGACGGGAAACCTTCCCATCACATATATTTCAAATTTCAGAAATTGATTTCTTTTTCTGAGCGACAACAACAGGCAATAGTCAAGTATCCAACTACAAACAAAATAGGAGGACCACTCAAAGTGCCTACCAACTCTAGCAATTATCATTAGTTATAGCCTTATAGCTTTTCTAAAACCCAATTACGATTATGCCTTTTACACAAGCAATTACCACAGAAAACAAACAGCATACTAAATACAAAAATCAATTTATAAATAACAAAAAATAAATAAATAAATGAATTAGAGTATATCAGTAATCGAGTTGACCACGCCCATTGCAAGTTGGAATTGGCTACACAGACTAATAACAATCACAATAGAGAACTCAGATTTTCCCAAACTAATTCCGAAAAGCATCGCAATTAGATCTAATACAGCCAATAAAAATGACATATCCATCATCTAGAACCCAGTCAATCCCCAATCTACACCACAAAACCAGATCGCAAAATTCAAAACCCGAAACCCTAACCGAAAACCTCAATCGCAAAACAAACAATCGATTACCTTAGAAGGAATACAACCGACGTTGAGGCAAGTACCACCAAGAGTACCCCTCTTCTCAATACAGGTAGTCTTGAGACCGAGCTGAGCAGCTTTAATGGCGGCGACGTAGCCACCAGGACCACCACCGATGACGACGACATCGTTGTCATCGGATCCAGAGGAGAAGTACCGAGAGAAGGAGGAGGAGGAGAGAGAGAGGGTGTATCGGAGAGAATCGGTGGTGGAGTTGCAGAGGTTTTTCGATAGAAGGGAGGACTGTCTTCGAGCAATGCTCGCCATTATCGCCATTTTCAAACCTCGAGTTTTGAGTATTTCTCTCTCTTGGTTTTGTGTTATGTGTTATTTATGTGTGTGTTTTTATTGTTTAATGGGTTTTGTGATTGGGGAATTTTCAAAGGGAGGGTGATAAATTAGTTTAGAAGGAGAGAGGGAGATAAAGAGGAGAATATGGTTCGATGGGAGGTTATCTGATGTGAGCGTTGTAAAATCGAGTTGGCCTCCGGACCATGTGGAATGGGTAGGGATCTTTGGAAGAATCTAAACTTGGAGAACAAGACAGAGGCTATGCTTGGCAAAATTAGCTGTAACGGTTGCTATTACTCCAAATCTTGTTTGGTAGTTGAGAGGAAAAAAAAAAAAAACAAATTATTTAAACTGTAACTTTTACTCAAAATCTAACTGTCAAGTGAAAGTTAGGCTATGTTTGGCAAAATTAGCTGTTAATTGTAGCTCTTTTATGATAAAAGAGAAAAAAATAGTATAAAATAGGTAACAGATGTTATGAAATGGCAACAAAATAGCTATTTTGCAAGTTGTAATTGAAAGCTTGCATAGGTAGCTTTCCAAGATAAGTTGTAGCTGTAGCTGTTTTTTAAAAATAATCTCGCAAAGTGATTGGTAGCTGAAAGTAACATAGGGAGCTGAAAACTGTAAGTTTAAAGTTTAAAGCTAAAAGCTAGCTGTTTTTGCCAAACATAGTCTTAGTATGGGTAGCTTGCAAAAATCAGCTGTAGCTGCCAAGTGAAAGATAAATGTTGCTTCAAATCTTGTTTGATAACTGAGAGAAAAGAGAACATGTTTCAAGTTTCAAAGTGTATCTTTTTGCTTAAAAGCTAGCTTGTGGTGTCAAACATAGCCTTCTTGAAGAATAAGGTAATGTGAGCAGGGTTGTCCCAAACATTTTGGGGACCCTGTGCTAAAATTAAATTTAGGCCCCTAAAAAACAATTTATTTATTTTTTTTTTTTTGTAATTTCTTTGCCGAGAGTAATTGTTAGTCTACTTACATTATTGATTTGCTCCTAGTTTACCTGCACCTACATATGATTTTATAGAAATATAAGATATCTTACTCACTATGATGCGTTTAGTTTTAGAAATTGTTTTAAAGATATTTCATCTCTAACTTAAGTATTCTCCCCAAATTATGTTCTTGAACACAAATAAAAGCATTATAGTTAGCTTATAATTATCAATAGTTAAAATCAAAAAGTCCCCCTTTATTTCTTCAACTTTATTATTAAAAAAAAAAAACAAACTTGATTTAAGTTTCATCATTTACAGTTACCTTTTAGAGGGGTTACAAATTCATAAACCTAGCNCTTGAAATATAGAATAATCTTCTAAGGAGAGAGAAATACAAGAACAAACATAATTTAGTACTTTACCTATTTTAATGAGAAGAACTTGCCAAAAGATTTTTAAATCTACCGAAAAATGCTTGCAAAGTTACGCCATCGTTGCTAGTAGTGGTTTAATAGAAGTAAACTACTGAGAGGATGACGACACCGATAAATAGACTGGAGGAGACTAGAAGACTTGAGACTAGTAAGAATTTTGCAAAGATTATAAGATGAAAATTAATCTGTGTTCATGCTCACAACCCTCATCTAATAAATAATTGAGAAGGTTGGGGAGATGAGGAGATCCATCAGCATTATTAATGAAAGGAGGGAGATTTTATTTAAGAATTGTAGCGAATGAGCTCATAAGTTGCCATGGTTCAACGATTCAAGGTGAGCATTTAATTAGCCGTTTGACAGTCGTGTAGAGAGAGAAATAACGGAGAAGAGGAAAGAGATGGAAAAGATGCTTAAATGCTTGTTTCCAAGCAGGCCCACTTCTACTCAGAGTCTCATACCTAAAAACAAAAATTAAAAATTGGGCCCCCTAATTTTAGGGGCCTTGTGCTGTCGCACAGGCTGCACCTGTGAATAACCGGGTTTGAATGTGAGTTTTGATTGGATTGGTCTGAACTAATTTGAATTACATGCGATAAACTAAATAATCTTTAAAGTAACCATATGAGTCAAGTGGGTTACTCATTCTATTGTCAGCAAGGGTTTCAAGCCTGTGCGATGCACGGGTTAATTTTAATATCTATCAAACTTCTAAACGTTCAAAAATTGTAGTAGATCTCCAATGATCTGTTGAAATTCAAAACATAATTATTCAGAATTTTTATTTAGATCTTAATGAAGTGTATAGACTCAATCTATGTGGCATATATTTTTATCCTATCTTTTTGGTCCCCTCTTATCTTTTATATTTTTTTTCTCTTACTTTATGTAGTTTAAAGTCTAATAATCTTAGATAGTTTATTGAAGGTAGAACTCTAGTCTTCTCTCTTCTCCTAATAATTTAGATTAATTAATTAGTAAAATATATATGATACGATAAAATTTAGGAAAATTATCAAAAAGGGTATCCGAGGTTCAGGGTAATAATAAAAGGGGTGCCTGATGTTTACCTATTTTCATTTAGGATACCCAACATTTTGACTTAATTTTCATTTGGGGTCCAATTGATCGACGTCGTGAAAAACTCTGTTATAAGTGTGAACCAGAGTTTCTATCAGGATTTGTTTGGAAATCTGCCTTAAGGATTTTTTGAATTCATTGAGCCCAAGCACTTGGGTTCTTGTCCAATCTAGTGCGAGTGTGCTCGTCTCCATGAATTTTGATCTGGAAAATTATGTCATCAGCAAGTATTAAATTATAGACCCTCCGTGGACATTTTTCAATCTCTACTTCTTCCTTTTGCGGATCATTTCCGACCTCCTTAACCCTCTTACAAGTAGCTCAATATTTTGTTTTTCAAACTCCTCCCATTTTCTAAAGGAAGCCCCTCTTGGATTGAATATTTTCCCAAAACTTTTAGAAATTCTAACGGAGTTTTTATGGTGTCAACCAATTGGACCCTAAATGAGAATTAATGCAAAATGTTGGGTACCCTTAATGGGAATAGCTAAATTTCAAACACTCTTTTTATTATTACACTAAACGTCAGGTACCCTTTTTGAAATTTTTCCTAAAATTTATGAAGTTTCCTATTACTATTTAAATATCATATATAACGTCTACTAAATAGTTTATCCTATATTGAAGATCAATCTAATAATTTTTATAAATTCTTTTTTAGCGTAAAAGAAATCTTATATTATATAAAATAAGTACGACAATTGTGAGAAAAAATGAAATCAACAAAGTAGAGGCCTAGAATATCAAATATATTCGAATAGAAACTTTCTATCACTTAGGATACAACTTTAAACAGCTTTTTTGGAGAGATGTAACAAATTAGAGATTTAAGTGCAATAGTATTGTCATATCAAAATGCAATAGACTATATCCCTATATAATTAAGTACAATACATCAAAAGAAAAAAGAAAAATACAGAATTACTCTTCAAATCTAAAATTATCATCCAATCCCTTTATCATTCTAATTCTCTTGTCATTTCACACTTCATCCAAATAACCTAATCATTCTGTAAACAAAAATTAAAAAACTTGATAATCCATAAAATTAAAATCAAATAATAATTATAAAATAGAAAGCTAAAACATTAAATGTCGGAGAGATGAAGAAAGACTTACTTAAATTTTTCTACTTGATACTTTTATACACTTTCGTAGTTTCCAAAACCTGCAAAGTAAGATTTTATTAGTCAAAGTAAAAGTTGATCATCCATAAAATTGAAATCACATAATAATATTTATTAAAACAAGAAAGTTAAAACAATGTATTGGTAATTGGCGAGTTAACGAAACTATTGTCAACAAATACATGAAAAAGATAGTACCTTTCTACACATTATTTGGTTCATGTACTACTCCAGTACTTGAATCCGCAATGTAATGCAACCCCGTTACCTGTAAATAATCAAAACAATTTACATTAGCTATGTGGAGATAATCAAAATTATACATAATCAATCTCAAATCAAGCAACACATACAATTTCCATCAGCTACGTACACACGCATTTGATTTTTCAGAATTGAAAATTAATAAACCTAGATTATAAACATGTTAATTAGTCAAACTAATAGTAAACTTTTGAATTGAAATTAGTGCAAAGTAATAGTATAAAACATCAAACAATTAGAAGAATGACCAAAAACGTAATGATCAAGGGGTGTGCAGCTAATTGGCTTAAGGAGTTGGGAAACTATTCCATACATATACACATACATGTATTCCATAGAATGTTAGGACTCTAGTTTTCTTTTTGGTTAAGTTTCCTGTTAGACTTTAACTTCATGTTAATTATCTTATATGTGAGTTGTTTTTTTTTCGATACCTTTTACTTTTTTTCTTAATAGCTTATGTGGCACGCCTCATTGCTCCAAAAAAATGCCGCTTATATATATATATATATATATATATATATATATATATATATATGAATTGGTTTTGGGATTTAATCTCACTTGATTTGTGTACGGCGTTGTTCACTTCCTCCATGTTGTCTGAGTGGTCCAAACAACTTTATGTCATATTATCGATATAAATCATGTGAAATAAGTAGTTTGTAAGAAATTTTTTCCAATCTATATGAAATTTGCAAACCACATTTTATCTTTTGTTATAATGTTGTACTCTATACAATTTGACAATGAGAGTTCAATGTTTATAGGTCTTTATACTTACTCCTAAAATAAAAAGAAACTTTTTGTCCTTGTTGAGTAATGGCACAATGTGTAAATATATTGATGTGGACATACAATGTTGGTATTTCATGTGCAAACATAAGAGTACTTAAGCCATTCATTTTACCATCTTCAATCAGAAGGTTTTTTTTCTAGAGAGAGGGCCTCTCTCTAGAAATCTCACCTCCTCTTTTTAGAAAACCCTAACTCCTCTTTAGCACTGCCACAGCTTAATTTGTCCAGCCCTTTTGAGCCTGTTTCTCCTCTATCTCTTCCTCTTCCTCCATCTCTGCTCCTTCTACTTGGCCTTTCGGCATTTTTCGTCGTAAGTCCGTCGGAGTTTCGTCTCTTCATGGCGGCATTGGGGCTTGATGGTTCACTTGGCTCAATCGTTGGAGCCGCGTCCCATGGCGTTTTGTTTAGGTCAATGGCTTGGTAGGCGTGTTTGGGTTGGTCCCGTGAAAGTTTGTGCCTGCCGTCGCCGTCGTTTTCGTCATCCACCGGTGGGTTTGTATTCCTTTAAATCTGGATTTTTCTGTTCTTGATTGTCGGCTTGCGTTTTGCCTTTTGCCTACCTCTTCTGCTTCTTTCGTCTTTTTCACTTCCAAGTACCGGCCTAAGGCCTATGCTGCTTCTGCCGAGTTCTCGGCCATTTTTACTGGTAGACGAGGTGCTTTTGAGTGGTGGAGGAGGTGGGTCTTTTGGCTTTTTGATCGACTTTCCCAAATTTCGACGGTCTTTGTTGGGGCTGTAGGGTCCATTTATGTGGTGGCCTTTCCGGCTCCGTGGCTGTGAGGCGATTGGTGGGAGCGGCTTGGAGATGGTTGTTGGTATCTGTTTCTATTGAATTAGCAAATCAATTGAAGATGTATGTAGAATCATTTGCAGATTTAGTTTTAGTTTCTTTTAGTTTTTGTTTCATTCGTTGTTCCTCACCAGTCTGTTGGTGATGAACACTTAGTATGGATTTCTTAGTATAGATTGTAATCCTGGTTATCTTGCCTTTTCAAAAAAAAAAAAAAAAAAAAAATTCCTCAATCAACCATAATTTACACTTACACTTTAAAGTTCATGAGGTTTTGGCTTACTTGTAAGAATCGAAACCCTTGTTAAATCAGATCTCAGGTTCGGTTTCTCATCCACATTGATTTTTTTTTTTTCATCTGAAAGCAGTGGGTATTTCATTCCATAGTTATGATATAAGAAATGTCAATGTTCTCCAAGTTTGCAATCTGACTCAAGAAGTCCTCCAACCAAAATCTATCACACGACTCAAAAGGTTGGAGCCTAGCCATGTTATGGGCTACAGTATTACCCCTTCGACAAACAAACGACCAACAAGCAAATCGAAATAAACTAGCAATATATAAAATCTCTTCAATGATAAAACCCAATTGATTCTTCGAGACAAGCTTTTCTTCAGCTTCAATATGAGATTGGCACAATCACTTTCAGCTACTATGGTCTGATAGCCAGTGTCTCGAGCCACCTTTAGACCAAAGAGTATTGCACGAACCTCCTCAATTTCATGATCCATAAAGCCTTCTTGTTGATGAACCCCTGTTGCTACTATATCAACTTCCTTGTCTCGAATGACCATGCCCCAACCAATCCCCAATCACCTAATCGCCCCGCTTCAATGTTTAACTTCCAATAAGCTGCTTCAGGTGGCTTCCACTGTCCATCCATCGTTGCATCATCTTCCTTCAACTTTAGATGTGCCTCACGGTACTTCTATAGAAAGGTGGTCGCTGCTGTAACCAAGGCTAGAGAACTTGGCTAATCTGGGTGAAAAATAGTTTTGCAACAAGTTGTCCACACACTCCAAATAGCAGCCAAGAAAACTCTAGAGCGCTGCATATATGAGCTATACGAAACCCACAAAACCAATCACAAACCATACGAAACAGGCCCTCTGATGAGTGCGGATTTGTAGTTGTTTTTCATCTGAAAATCACACTTATCCTCGGGATGATTGCATTAGTTTTTATGAATTTTTGTGATTATTTTTGATCTAAATAACTTCTTGGGGTATATTGTGTTTTCTAAGTATTTTTAGGACAATTTGAACACCCCATGGCCAAACGGATGCTTTGATCAAGCTGCAACAAGTGGAACGGAAGATAAGAAGAAGATTTGGATCCCAAGGCAAAGTACACAAGGCAAAATATCAATTTTGAAGCGCCCTTGACCCTGCCCGACCAAGTGAGTATCTCGGCAAGCTGGGCAAAGAACTCACAGTGTGACAAAGTAGCTTCGCTCGACCGGGCATCATACTCACCCGCCCGGGTGAGTCTGGTGAAGAATGGCGCACATCACATGCTGCCCGACCGGGCGCCATACCCGCTCGGCCGGGCAGCCTTCTAAACGGGCGATTTGAAGGCTTTTAACCCCCCATTAAATGCTATTGATTGGAGACCCTTGACACTTCGTGGAGAGCATATTTGGAGCCTATAAGGAGTCCTCTAAGTCAAATTTAGGGGGATTATCCTCTATCTATCCTAATTTTACATGCTTTCTAGTTAATTTACCATTAGAATTCTCAAAAACTCTAGCCTTAGTTCATCGTTCTTGTAATTCGACGATTGTCGGAATTCTTGTTCAACATTGAAGTTCATCTTATTCAAACAATTTTCTAGTTTAATATCTCTCCTTTTCTCTCACTTTCCCCCTATTTTAATTCTAGTGTTTCTTTTTCTAGTTTATTGATATTTGATTTAATGATGCTATTTCATTGGAATTTCATTGTCGATTCGAATATCATGAGTAGCTAATTTTCCAATTTTAGGGTTGATGTAGCTTAACCTATAGATTAATTTGATGTTGGGATAAATTGTTTGTGGCATTCCATTGAAAATCGTTATATGCAAATGTTAGAACTCTTGTTTCTCATTGTTCATGAAAATGAATTATACTTAACTAAAGACGATTAGCATGAAATTGAAAGGGGAATGTTAATTGTTGGGTTTTTTGCAATTGTTTTGATCTTCTAATCACGAAAGTAGATTAGGATTTCTTATGACACTAGGATTGGTTATGTTATTAATTCTTTCAACTTGTTTAATCCCATGAAAATAGGTGATTTTACATTGTTGATTTTGGCCTAAAACCGTTCGAAAGAGAGTTTTAGCTATGTTTATCCGTCCTTGCAAACGATTGATTTGGCATGCTTATTAGATTTATCCCTTCGTTAGATTAATTTAGCTAATTGAAATCAATCCTAGGTCTTTTATTTCTTGATAATCCTTGTTAGTATTCAACCATTCTAGTTAGATAAATCATATCCAAATTCGTGATTGATTTGCCTAGAAAAACGAATTTATAGAGTTGGGTAATTGAAATCATTGCTCCATGTGGATCGATATTTTATTACTATTTCGATAATCGCGTACACTTGCGGGGCTATCACCCTCCCACAACGATCTTGATCAGTCACTTTCTTCCCACACAAACTAAGCTCGAGGACACTCCAACAATGCGTGGAGGACTGTCTCCTCCCACGCTCCACAGTGGCTGCAAGAAATATTAAAAATCTGCACACACTTGCCTATTCTCTCCCTTATAGGGAGCACATTTGCAGCATCTCTCTATCCAAAACTTCGGATTCAAGGTGAGATGTTGAGCCCCCAAAGCCTTTTCCACAACACCTTTTTGCATTGTCAATTGAATATTCGACAATAGACTCTACATTTCTTAAATTGCAGATCAATTGATGTGCGAAGCGAACTGAAAAATGTAAATGTAAATGTATTGTATTGACCTTTGTACATTTTTTCAACAAGTTGTAGTTAGGTTGTTGTATTGCTGGGCACAATCAATGAAATTTAGAATAAAACTATAATCAAAATAATTCTTGTAATCAAATTATTGAATCAATTAAGTTAAAATACAAAATTTAATTTAAATAATTAACAAAATCATAATTCAATTTAAAAAACTTAGCTCTACTAAAAACCTTAATTTAATAGTTAAATTGAAGCATCACATTTTAACTTACCTATTTGAATTAAAGCTTCCTCATTACTCGTATCACATCTGTTCCCCAAACACACACACACACACACACACACTAATACATTGACATACACAGAAACCAATCCATCATGTACAGCTCCAAGGACAAGCCTTTAAGCTCTTCAAATCACTCTTCACCTC
>BSSO01004023.1:0-15265 GCA_030267885.1 Mesembryanthemum crystallinum
TTCTGAAAATACATTGATAAAATACAGTATATGATTTGTGGCACATGACGTGCAAGTCCACCCAACCCGTGGGAATGATAGACGGAACAAGCAAGTCCGAGTCACAAGGCTCTAATCATAGAGTTGGGCAGCAATAATCTAATTTACAAAGGAGTTGGGTTTCTACTATAGCTAGAAAAAATCAAAAGTCAGAGAATTTAGAGAATGATTTATTTATTTATTTATTTTTCTCATGCATCTTTGAACTAAATAGAAATTGATGATGCACCTACAAACAAGAGGAGCCTTTATGAGCATAATGATGGAAATACGCACCTATTTTAGTGCTTTCCATATAAGCATCGGTAACTATATTTATTATCTCTTGTTTTGCGCAGACTTCCACCAAACACCATGGACGAGCCACCAAACCAGAGATTAATCTGTAAGCCTGAAACAAAGCACATGGTCAAATCTCACTGGCAAAAGGCATGAATAGAACCAAAACATATGGATGTTAAACAAATAACCAGACCTCAGGAGAATAAGGCAGAAAAATAAAAACCAAGGAAAGATAATAACTTTGGTTTTTTGGGCCTCTATGTATGGCTGAGACCTACAGATTGGTTCAGTCCTTAACTTGGTACATCCTAAACTGGCATTACATATACAAGCTCATCGGTACAACAAACACAAGCAGTGGCTCCTGGTTCAAACTGTGGGATATTGGCATATTGGCAGTACTCTTGGCATGAACTTGGACAAGTAGTGATTATAAATGAGATGATCTTTGCTTCCTATGAGCTCAACACAGTGTGCGCTAAAAATGCCGGTTGTAAATTCCAGCTTGGAGGGGATGACAGAGTGTAAAAGTAACTACAGATGAAGCAGATAAGAGTCAAGGTATGGGACGCTATGCAAGAAGTGAGTACTCAAAGAAGCAAATAACAGAACAATCGAAATGCACATCTGAATTTAAGTACAGACGGGAGTTAGTTTCAGGACAAACAACGGTATAGAACTTGCTGTGATGTTTAAACATAGGTGGTCTACAGAGCAACTATCAGCGGTGGCAACAAGTGAAAGGAGATGATTATAAAAATCATAATAATGAAATTGTCAATATGAAGGGAACCAGTCCACTTTTTCCTCTCCTCTTGCTTTACCTGCAACAACTTAAATGCAATATAAAAACCCAAATTTGCAGGAATAGACTGCCTGGTTTTATAGGTTTGAGACTTTCCCATCCTACATACTCTATTTGTTTATGTTTTGTTCTTCCTTCACCAATTCAATTCTTACAACAAGATAGTAGCCTATCATTGTTTAACTGTACAAGTGGCCACGATGATCACAATTATAAAACTACTCTGGGAACTGATCTGAATTCAACCAATGTCCAGGTCAATTTGTAAGGAACCAATTTCATTCTGGTCGTATGAAAGACTGGAACTCCCATCGTATTGATCATACATCAAAAGGGGTTCAGCCTTGAATCAAAAGGAAGCCAGTCATGTACATATGAAGTGCCAATTTCTAAAGCCACAAAATGTATGGCTGATATTTTTGTGGATGTTCGGCAAGCAAATTTGCAAAGGAGCTACTCTGTTCCCCATTTTAAGCTGATTAAGTTATGCCCTTGAGAAAACAATTAAAATGCAAAAAGAGGAGCTTCACCATCAATAGTTATAAAATATGAGAGCTTAGCAGCAAAGCAAAGGTGGGGAACTTGTATCTAAGGTATGGGATATAAAAATTCAAAAGCATTACAAGGAAAATAACATGATTCTATACTCACTGCCAAACGAATATCTGAGTCCTGCTGAAGAACTGAGAGAAATAAACCCTGCCAGCAATGAGGAAATTCCACAAGTTAGATATCCCTTGCTTTATGAAACCGACATGCAAAAGCAGCTGAATATGCATAAAAATCAGTGACGGCCCCTCTATTAATCTTGTCAGTTGTCAGGAGTCAGCTCCCATACATCTCGACCACACCAAAACCTCGCATACATGTGTGAGTAGTAATTGTTGTTGACCAGGGATGTAAACATTGAAAATAATTTAATAATAGTTTTCAAATGCTTGCTGTTCAATTCCATAGCTACAACCAGAAACACAATACCAAATTAAACTACTTAATGACAGCACAACAGAATTAGTTATGCAACTAAATGCTAAGAAATTACTCACTGAAGGTGTGAATTTTGAAGTCTTGGAAGCAATTTCATAAATGAAGCGCCGAAGACTTTCTTCAGCTTGCGCGTTTAGCAATATGTTGTTTTCAGACCTATTCTCTCCAGCAATGTTCCCAAGAGCATGCAGTGCAGCCTGCAATTTACATTTTTAACTATTACCATATTCCCTTGCAACGAAGCAAACTTCGAATTTACACTCAATGATAAGCACGTCAATACAAATAAAGTATGATATTGATTTTGAGATGAGAAATCAGTCAGATTGTTCAAGTAACAAGAGACATTTCATTTATTATGAAAGGGTATGTCCGGTGGAAAGTACCTTGATGAATTCAAGAAAGCAGGCATCATAAATTAATGGAAAATTGGTTTCTAATAATCCGACTTGCTGAAGGAAATAATCCCACCTTTCATATTTACCGAGAATAATCCCACATTTCACTATAGTTGCACAACACGATATTGGGTGGACACCGTTACCTTCTCCATTAGATTTTTATGACGTGGCGTTGACTATTATTTCCTTTTCTTTTAATTGGATTTCTTTTTACGTCATTAAAATCTAACGGAGAAGGTAACGACGTCCACCCGAGATTGTCTCGTGCAACTATAGTGAAAGGTGGGATTATTCTCTGCAACTCGCTGAAAGGTTGGATTATTAGAAACAAATTTTCCTAAATTAATTTATTATGCGACATGGCTAAGAGGGGACGTAGACTCCACCCTTGCAAATCTCATAAACTTTAAATAAAAACGCTTTTATGCTGCAGTGCTATCAAAAATGCACTTCTTAAATTTCTCTGGCAGCTGAACTAGCTGCCTCCAATGTGTAACAGAGTGTACATATCTCAAACAAAAATATAACCCCAAAGTTGCGAACCAAAGAAGAAAGTAAAGAAACATTGAGAATGTAAAATGCTTACCAGCTGCTTACCACGTCTTTGCCTGTCAAAAGCAGCATTTGTTAGATATTTTGCTGCTTCTGGTGACTGTAACAGTAGCAACTGAGCTCCAGGTGCCGCTGAAAGCACCAATGAGCAAAAAAATAATAAAAAATCCAAGTCAGACTTTAACTTTATCATCCTTTAGCAAGAAATCAGCAGCCATAATAAAAAAGGCAAACTAATGAAGGCATACAGAAGAGTGATAATAGGTACTTATGCATATAAATCAGTTTGTTGCATTAGCTACAACAAGATCTTGGCAGGTCACACTTATACATATGCCTAGTGCACATACAAAGAAAACAACAAGTAAAAAAACAATAAAATCATGCCTTTCAAACATCAAAATTAACACTGTGCAGGATAACTCTATAAGCGAACACCCTCCTCTCGACCTTAACCCCCCTCCACCCCAATGCCCAAGAAAGGGAAAAAAACCAACTAAATTTTCCAAGAAATGGCCAGTACAGAAAAAATGTGTATCCGCTAAAAAGGTACTGCTTAGTGCTTATACCATCCCCACCTGCACCCCTCATTCTCTCTCCCTCACCCTCACAGAACTACTCTGCTCCTCTCTCCCTCCTCTGCTCTGCCACCCCCCCTTTCTCTCTCTCTCACAAATCCATTTTCAGATCATCTTCCTCCTCGTCCCTCACTATTAACCAGAAATTCAACTGCTCCCTCTCTACCCTTATACTAAAGGTAAAACATAAATGACATTGAGTACTTGAAATCTAAACATGCCAAGTACAAGATCCTTCAGTATGTGACAGTTTAATTTGTAGATCTAGTCCTTTTAGTAACTAAATCAGACCCTACCAGTAGGGTCCAGTGAAAAAATTCATGGTTTACAAAACAAGTGTTGGTGGCCAGGAAGGACAGTGGTTTAACTCTGATGGGTACAGCACAAATAGCAGTCTTCTCCAACATTGAAGACATATTTCTCAGTCCTATTTTGGTCGTCCTTTGCTTCCTTAGTAACTTCACCAAAATTATCTCAGCTGAAGTTTGATGCCAGGAATAGCGCCAAAATTATCTTATCTGAAGTCTGATGTGAGAAATCATGATGCATGTCGAATCATAGTTAAAATAGTCTAATGAAGAAAGAAACATTGAATATGGGGAGTTGGGAAGAAGGAATATAGTGCTGGAATTTACTTTTCTGGACAGACTTGAGGTCTGGGAAGAAGAATTACTTCAACAATTGCAAGAACTCCTGCATACTGTTTGCTTAAAAAAGGATACTCAACACAAGATAATTTGGTGTCATGACTTACATGGTGAGTTTTCAGGATACCGTTTGAATAATCATCTACAAAGAGAGATTGATTCTGACTGGAGCTTAGTTAATCTCATAAGAGTGCAAAAAAATTCCTTCCAAAATAAGTTTTCAGTTGGGAATTGTTACAAAACAGATTCTCTACAGAAGATAATTTGAGAAACAGAGGGGTTCCTTTAGATGCGGATGCTTGCTTATGTGCGTTATGTCATGAACAATTGGAAACAGTTCATCATTTGCTTATTCATTGCCGTACAGCTCTGCTCTGGCAAGATATATTACTGATGGTAGGGCAATAGTGCTTGTTTCCCCTGTCAGATACAAGACATGCTAATTCAGTGGTGCGGGTTGGTGACTTACTTTCAAAGCTAGTGTGGCTGGTAAAACTTGGCTTATGACTTTCCATGCAGTGGTTTAGGGCATTTGGTTACATAGAAATCATGTTTGTTTTCAACTGAAAACTGATTTTAGGGAAGTTGTTTATGAAGCTCTTCACATACGTTTGTATTGGTGGTTTACGAGCCCTTCAACATCGATACTACTTCCTTGCATGACTGGCTTGATAATTTGCAGGCTTTCATTCAACTTTGCCTGCTCCTAGAGGTTTACAAAGGAACCATGTGCAATGGCTTGCTCCCCCTGAAGGTTGGTTTAAAATGAAAGTACATGGGTCTGCTTGAGGGAAACCAGGCCTTGCAGATGCTAATAGATGCTTGAAAGTCAGAAATTTGTTCAGTTAATATTGGTGTCCAAGATTCCAACTATGCTGAATTATTGCGTTCCAGCATTCCTTCAAATTGTTACAACCCCACAATCAATGGCCTCACCTCAACATTTCTCTCAAGAGTGATTCTAGTAATGTGGTTCGTTGGCTCAAACATCAAGGCCTAGACCTTGGAGCGTTATCAAGAGCTGGACAACCTAATGTCAACATTAGATGGTTACACCATTCAACGTGTGGTTCGGGAACAGAACTGACTAATTAGCAAAAATGGGAGTCAATAGAGCAGATGATTCGTATTTTTGGGAGCAGATGATTTGTATTTTTGGGTGTAATAAGGGTGTGTTAGGGCCTCTTTGGGACTCGGGACCAACTGTTTGTTAAAATTTGGCAATGAGTTTCCTATCTCAAAAACCTATTACTGTTAAAAAGAAAAAAAAAAAATTGTATTTTCATATCCAAGAAATCAAATATCCACATAGAAGTTCTAAAATGATTTGTCAGCAGTGGTGAGGTAACACACATGTTGACATATTTAAGTAACCTTATCAAAAGTTAAGAAGAAAAAATCGAAATGAAATTCAGGCAAAAAACACCACATGTATATGAAAAGCACCCTCTTTGCATATTGGCACAAAAAATTCTGGCTTTACTTCACGATTTACTAGCTTGAATTGAGACATATATAACCAGGTTTTCATCGCCAATGAGATATTAATTAAATGTTCACATTTTATACTTCTAATGATATTCCACATTTTTTGGCAATTTTTTGCGTTTACAACAACTTCTAAAATTGATTTTGAAGAAAAATGGTGAACACCTAATGGTGGGGGGCCATGAGGCAGTATAGCACTCCAAACAAAGTTTTCCACTCCCCGATCCTGACAAAAAATTCTGCCACCCCTTTCCGATAGCCACCTCAGCCCAAGGGCCCCAACCACCAACGATACAGCNACCACCCACTTTCACTCTCCCATGCTCACTCCACACCACGGTAGCTGAGAAGGGCCTAGATCACCTCTCCGATTGTCAGCATTAGCTGGTTGGGTCAATGACCTACAGTTTCTATGGTTGTAGACAAGAAAGACAAGGGAGTGAGAGAATGGTAGGAGAAACAGGTGAGTTCTTGCTTGGTATCAGATGCTCAACTTTACTATTTTCTTCGTTAAAATGTCACGGGGAAAATCATTTAGAGAACGCCAAAATTGTGCTTACTAAAAAGATGATTCAATAGTAGATTCACTATTAGCGACAAGAATCTGGATGAATCTTGCCAAATCGTAATTTCAATGCCATTTTGCCATTTTGGCTATTTGGTCAGTGCACAGATAATTGCAGGATACTTACATGACCCTACTTGACCAAGAGCATCAAGTGCCGATTCACATTCATTGTCATCTATAGATTCAGAAGACGCAAGCCTTCTTTCAATTGCTGAAATAACTGCAAGGACACCTGAAAAAAAAAGGGGAAAGTCAGTATAGCACAAAACTCAAACCTTAAAACGTAAAATCATAAAACCACTGGTTATGTATAAATGAGTCTTTATTGGAGTTAAGAAACATATACATCAATGAATAGGTGCCGCAGTGCGTAAATGAATCACATATTTCATGTTCAGACCTGGACACGGGTAAGGCAAGCATCAAATCTTATGGTTGTACCAACTGAAACTTTGTTTAAAACTTGGGCAAAGGCATGCATACAGTGATACAGAGGATACATCATACACAAATATCTAATTTTTGGGCATGCGGGGTAGGGGTTTATGCATCTCTACTCTGCCCGTTAAATATTTTAAGGGTAAATTTCAGAGAGGTTTAACGTAAATACAAATAGGTATACTGACATTTCAGAAAATACGTTGAGGTATATTACTTTGGTGAAGTTGAGTGCAAATGAGAATTTCAATTTTTCGAGCAAGTGAAATGTCAAAAAAGCCCTTGTAAAAGGTTAGAGAGTGTATCCTTAACAACACTTATACATAGATTAAAAGAAAATTAAAAAGATAAAAACAATTTAAAAAAACACACACAAATATCTAAATATAACATACTATGTGTTCACACAAAAAAAAAAAATGCCAAAGTTACTTTTTACTTACAAATTTCAACAAGGTATATTAAGGGCATTATGGTCATAAAATCATAAAATTACACTGAATTTATGAAAATACAATGCCACGTCATCTTTGACTGTTTAGAGTATACCTCAATGTATTTTCTGAAACGTCGGTATACCTATCTGTATTTACATTAAACATCGGTTTACCTCACTGAAATTTACCCATATTTTAAAACTAATTTGGTACAGTTTCAACTTCCGCCCATTTTTAATTTACAGTAGAACGAAACAGCACACTCATATAGGGAATCTTGCATAAGAATCAGGTCCATTAGGCAACTCCATTATTGAAAAGCTACACCAAAACCCAAGTACTGTCGACAAATTGCAAGGCCAGCCTCTCTCCCATCTACCCCTTCACCGATCATACCCAAAAAATAAGCCCCATCAGCCACCATTATCCTTTTTTCTGCCCCCCTCCCTCCCTTATGAATAGGAGAAAAGCAAAAAGGCTTAGCAATGAGCAATGTCCAAACTGTATAATTGAGAGTCAAAACACATTCTGTGCTCAGCCCTATCAGTTGTGTGATTCGTGTATAGTACTTTATAAACATGCATACATTGGCTGGAGAACAAGTCTTGGTAATGTAATCATGAGATATTAGACCTATCCATGTCAATTAAAGCTAGGCATCTCGACATTGCAGCCTTGACAACAGCAAAAACTAATGTGCAAATGTATCAGAAATCTTACTAGTTTCATCAATGTATGTATAAATGCTTTCCCTGGACAGCATCCTTCCACTTATCATCATTGCTCTTGATCTTAAAATTGAATCCACTGAAGTGTTGCTGTAAAAGAGAAAACAAGCATAAATAAATATCCTCTTCAAAACAAAATAGGGGATTCTTCTCGCTAATTGAATACAAATTTTCAATGATTGTTGGAAAAAATAAATCCGACTTCAATAAAGTACTCCCTCCGTTCATTATTGAAGGTGACACTCACTATTGGGCACAATATTTAAAGAGAGAAGGAAATGACCACATTGCCCTTATTTTACCAGTGGGTGTAAAGGTGATAGTGACTTGATGAGAGAGAAAAAGTTAAGGGTATTTTAATACTTTCAAGGGAAATTTTTGCCAAAATTGAAAGTGTAACCTTAAATTGTGAACGTACAAAAACGGAAAGCGTAACCTTAAAAAATGAACGGAGGGAGTACCTTATAATACTGCTTAGTAGTTGAAGAATACGGGTCTTTGGCAAGAATTCTGCAGCATGTTCAATTTCTGCCAACTTTAATTGTTGAAAGGAAAAGAAACTTAAGTTATACATAGCTCTTACATTAAAGAGAAAAAAAATTGTAGTAGTAACCAGACAAAAGATGTAGCAAACAACGCTGAAAGCAGAAATCTAAAATTTCACTGAACAATATTTGACCTCAAATGTGTGACTTAGCAAATATGTGGGTATTTGAAAGCGAGAAAATTTCTGGGATCCTTCCACAATTTTTTTCCCTTAAAAAAATTCCACCATTACACAGGTGATCTTCTCCTCCTAATTGTAAATATTGTGGAAGGAGGAAATTTCAACAAAATAAAGAGTTGAGATTTGGACAAGGATATAGAAGCATGACAGATCCTGAATGTAGAAACATTAATTCCAGCAGACAACTAAAATAGAAAATATATCATCTACTATCATGAATTAAATTATTTTGTTTGACAGGTGATGTTACAGGATGAGTTCTGCATGTATGTTGAGTGTCCCTCAGAAGCAAGTAGAGCAATGACAAAGGGAAAGAGAGATCAGTCAACAGCTAATGAAAATACAGATAGTACGTCCTTGCCTCAAACAAGAGCTCCAAAATATTCAATGTTGCAAGCATGTCGTCTGTTTTGCTAACTTCTTCCTCCATCAGGCCAAGTAAATTTGAGCTGTAGATCACTGATGCCACAGAACGGGAGACTGAGAACAGTTTGACTATCAATGATAAAACCCGGATACGTCCCTGACAAAAGTACACTGTGAGAAATACCGAAAAGCAGACACAATCAACAACTATGAAATCAAAAATATTGAAAAGATATCCATGATCCAGTTAATGTCTTCACCAAGTTACATATTCAAAGANTAGAGGTTGAACTAAATGGTGGAAAAAGAAAGCCACAGCATACCAGGAAGAGTCTGTCTATCAGTCAGGAACTCAGGATGGAGGCTGAAATTTGAAAGTTTCCAGCTACAATTGATATCTATGGTTCCATTTGCAACCAATCTATTGCTTAGGCAGCTAGGTTTAAATGGATTGTACAAAGACTATTTCTCACTTATGAGATGGTTTCACGGCTACCCATCTCTGCAGTAGCAGAGGATACAACAACTGATATATATCACCAAGTTCCCAAGCTAGGGACAGAAGGGGTAACATTTATCCGCAAAACAACAATCAAGAGGAACTTTGAATTTTGTAAATCAAACCTAATTCCTAAATAGGTTAGAAAACCAAATCTATACTTCATCACTGATACTGAAGTAACAAAAATTACCAAAAGATCGAAGATCAGAATACTCTCCGATCTCACAAGTTTGGGATATCATAAATCTGCTAATATCACTATGTTCATAGAGAACTAAACATGTTGGACATTGAGCTAATTTGTCTTGTAAAAAGGCTCACACTTCTATTAGTTCAATTCTTAGCAGAGTTCACCTCTCTTGATGAGAGACAAAGTGGCACGCTACTCCCTGCACTATTAATAAAGTCTAAAATTAGTTCTAGACTCTGACTAAGCCCCTAATTTGCAAACCNGCAGGGTGATACCAAATTGAGAATAGGTGGAAGTAAGCAGTACAAAAATGACAATAGAGCAAGATAATCATCCAAGGATCACGATTCACGTGCTGCATTATCAGAATAATATGACAACAATGAGATCAGCATACAAAAACTCAATAAGGTTTCTACACATGCTACAAGAAAACATAAAAGAATCTGGAATCCATGGTATCAGTTATAGCATGGAGGATGGTCAAGGGAGAGAGAAAAAAAAAGAAATATAGTTGGGAAAGCAAGGGGTTTCAGGAAGCTGACCAATAATAGGAGGTGATGTGGTTACTGTCGAGTAGGAAGTGAAAAGAAGTAGTTAGCTTACCAGGGAAGAACATTTTGCAGCCAGATGCCTCAGGTCTGTTGCTTCATTGCCTTCAGCTGGGAATATGGTGGCCTACATAAATACTTTGTTATTGAATTCAATGAATCTGAGATGAATTTGATACAGCATAGTAGCTATATATTATCAACTTGAGAAACTGAAGATTTGACAGCAAAGTCTCACTATTCCTTCAGGAGACCTAGCAAAATTCTTGATGGCATCCATTGAAGCAGTTGCGACATGTTCATTACTGCACATTACAACGGCAAGTTTACAATGAGATGAAGCAAACATCTGTTCATTGGAGCCAGATGACATGTTTTGACTAATAACAAAATCTAAAGCAAGTTCTCTTACTTTAGATCATCATGTTTTAGTGACAAGTGCTCTACTATGATTCATCTTAACTACATACTAGAATCGTCATTCATGACCACTCCAATTCAAACAACAACAACCCAAAAAAAAAAAAAAAGTAAATAAATAAAAGATACTTGACAGTAAATAGAAGAGAATGCACAGAAGTTTAATAGATTATCTTCATCAAAACTTCCTCTCTCAAGAAGCATGGAAAATACTGGAAAATTTGTCACACACCATACACCACCTACTTTACTCTAAATACAAACATCAAGGACATTGGACCGTTGGTGGAGTCAAGGAGCTGACAAGTTTATTACAATAAATTTTTCTCATTTTTAGTCTAATTTGACTTTCTCAGATATTTGTGCAATATGCTGGGGTAGCAGTGTGACATTGTCACATCTTTGCTTACCTTGTTGGGTTGCACGACATCTTTTGAGTGAACTGTTTGGAGAGAGGAGTGTGTCCTTCTACTGCCTTGGAGTTCTTCCAGCTTGGTTTGTGGGGTTTGGGAGGGGTAAGGAGATGAATATGTTGTGATAGAATGGTTTTTTGCGATTTTGCGGTGTATTTGCTGGAAAGGGATGATTGGGTGTTCCTGGATCTGCATTGTATCCGGAATTCAACAGGATCATGTTACTAACACTTATACAGCATCTTGGACCCTTGGTGGTCCTAAGAGTAATTCTATCTCTGATGTTCAATGGCATAAGGCAATATGTAATTGTCTCCCCCTTAAGAGGACATTTGGTCCTATAGTACTATATCATTGGTCATAAATACAAACTTTTACTTGTTAGCCCCACTGGAAGGAGTGTGGAGGTTTACGTTCCGACCAATTCCAACCTGGTGTATCAGAGAAAGAAAAGTAAGAAGGGTTCTTCAGCAGTTAGCTTCTTCCATTAACTATGACGGTAAGAGGGGTAAGGAGAAGGGGAAGGTTGTGGTTGTGAGTAGTGAGGGATTAATCAGGGGTGTTTGGAGTTCTAGACTTACGGATTTGGTTTTGTTGCTTCTTCCACTTTTTCGGGAGGGATACTTCTTATGTGGGGCACTAGGTAGCATTTTGATTAGATGTTTAAGCGGGCTCCTTTTTCCCAAAAGCCCTTTGTCAGAAGTACAGAGGGAAGGGAGCAGCGGAACTCATTGTGGCGTCTGTTAGAGAACTCAGAACTCCTTGTCCTCATGTACTCATCCTTTTTTATCAATATTCAACACTATATCTCTCTTGTCTAAAAGATTAATACATATATTTTCTTACCTAAAAAGCAAAAACAAAAGCTTCCTTTAACAGCTTATAGCTCAAAAGTATAGCGTGTTTCCTCTTTATAGGTGGGTTGACAAGACTCATCAAAATGGTGAAGTCCTTGTGCCATATCTTCTGTTATTTATACAATTACTCATTTATCTTAAAACACTAAGGGGATAAAAGACAAACAAAGTCCTTGCCTTGTAAGGAATACTAACTCGAATACGGAATGCCCAAGACGAATAACAGTCCTGCCCACATCCAACTTCCAAGTAACACAGCATATCACAAACACGAAAACTAATGCAAAATACTTGTAAATCTCAGTCATGCAGTATTCACTTGGGACAAGGCAAATATCCCACTTGACAATCATATAGTAAAAGCTAATGCAAGCCTATTCCCTTTTGTATCTTTTTGTTGTAGCATGAAATTTTCTTAGAATGCACCTTAAAATACTAGAATAAGCTGATGGATTACCTGTTAATAAGGCAATCAAGTAGTAGTGGATATACATCATATGCGATTAGTAACTGAGCTGGGGGTACAGATTTGTCATCCAAATTCTCAAAAAGGCAAGAGACCTGCACATCAATCAAGGAACAATGTCTGTCAGAACAAGCAAGAGTAAGAAGTTGTTTGAAAATCATTTACAGGGCAAATTAGGTACCACCTATGACAATCAAATAGAGGAAGAAATAGCATTTCAGCCATGCCCATACTTCATATTACTCCTAACATATGAAATACTGAGGATCGAGTCATGTACACATAACATAATCACAAATCAGAGTCCATATTATATGAAAACTTCATAAACAACTGATAACAATATTTATTAGAACAGAGTAAGAAACGAAAACAATTAAAAGGCATAATAGTTGCAACTGAAGCAACCAAATAAAAATTATTTAGCATGTAAGTGGTTCAAGAAATAAAATGATCAAGGCAATCATGTTTGAAGAATGAATCCTATGACAAACTGTTGTTTCTTGTTTGACAACAGTGTCAAATGAGAAGGGGGGGGGGGACATTTAGGGATGGAAAGCACAATTGTAGGGCTACGTGAATTCGGTAAACCATATCATTAGAGCATATTCAAATAGAAAAAAATCCACAATGGATGTTTCTTTATACTTATACCCCATCCATCCAAATTCAGACACTAGACCAATTGGCAAACAAGTTGGCTTAGAGACTACAGGGAGAGATCACTCTCAGCATGGTTCACTTTCCCAGAGGATAATGCACTTGTAGCTGATAGCTCTCTAAGGTAACAAATGCAGATAAGAAAACCCTCTATATGGCGTAGTTACAGACAGCATACATAAATGTTCCAGTTTTTCTACGTGAGAAAAAGCCTGAATTTGACACATTTGATATTTCTACCATTCGGTGTTACCTAAATACCTTTTTCTTTAAAGATAAGAAAAATTGTAATGATAAAGAATACTCAAAGAGATGCAATCAAAGAGGACGAGAAGACCTCCAAAAAAATAAGACTAATTACAAATCATCCCAATGACGTTGCATGTCATAACTAGATATCCCCTCAAAAGCCCCCACGCTTTTTGCCCATCAAGAAGCCAAATACACCACATTATCCAAAATGAACTCGGGAGGCTATAAGATTCCCCTAAAGATTCTAGCATTCCGTTCCAAGTTCGAACCAAAGGCACCAAAAGACTGCCATAAAATAAAAATAAAAAATAGAAAACGCCAAAGTAACTTCCTTGCTCAGCCCAGGCCCAAGAAAACGTGGTAGCAAGTGCTGGAACAATCGTAGCCGAGTAACAAAATTCTTACCCGTTAAATAAAAAGCATAAACCACTAGGTACGAGCAAAATCACAATGTACGAACACAATTAGTCTCACTAGCACGGTGACACAACATGCATACATCCAAGGACATAGCCGAACCAGGCCTCCTCCTTTGCAACACATCATGTGTATTCAGCTTGCCTAATGCCGAGGGTCCATCCAGTGGCGGATACAGAAATTTTTTTGACAGGGGGCACTATTTAATTAACCAAATATAAAATACAAATTAAGTAATTAAGAAGTACAGTGTCATAAAAAATAATAGTAAATTTTATATTTTACAATTGTTCTTTACAAGTTTTCATCATCAAGAAGCGATTCATTACATATTATGATATTAATTAGTAACATTATCAGATGCTTCTTTTTGAATATCATAACTAGATAACTATTCAAAATACCATCTCCAATTTGATAACAATATCTGACTTGAAAATTATGAAGAAGACCACCACAGCTAGAACTTAAAGTTGACACCAATTCAACAAATCAACTAATTTAGCCAATTTTTTTACTATTACCTAATTGAGTAATTAGATAATTTAATATTTCACAGAAATCCTCACTGCCTAAGTGCCCAGCGGTCCCCACCTGTATCAAATTAGATTGGCAAAAACACATTTCACTACTGTTGGGTTTTTCGCTTGATGGGCTGGGGGCACACGTGCTTATGGGTTGGGAAACTCATTCAATCCTTTAAATCTTTAGCTGCCCAACACTAATGGCACTGGGGGCCCATCCCCCCAGTCCCTAACAAGTGGATCTGCCTATGGGTCCATCCAAGAGCACGCAATTCTAAAGGTTGCTTAGACTTCCAACAAATTGGCGAGGGGAAGATGAGGATAAAGTGATGGGAAGCTAAGGTGATGGAGGAAGGACTTATAAAAGAAGAATCCAAAAGCGTCTCCAACCCAAACCCAGAGTCATTATCAGGTACAAGAAGAGCGGTGTCCAGAACACTATGTAACATGGAAATTTCCTCTACCTCTCTATCATAAGGAGCCCTCCATGAGTGAAGATTCCAAGACGCACTATTGCCCGAATAGATTTCAGCAATTGGTGCATCATGGAGAGTAGAAAACTGATATACCTGAGGGAACATGGAAGAAAAGACATATCCCACTTCCACACATCCTCCCATAACCAAAACCGAATAAACTACCCACTTGATATCTTACGAGGGGAAAGAAAAAAGTTACTACCTCTGAAATTCTACGGGCAAGCATGGGAAACAGTAGGAAAGGCAAGGGCGTCCCATGCATTGTGCTGAGGATTGTACTTGCTTCTAATAGCTCGATGCCATAGGGAATTGTGCTCCAGTGGAGAATTCCACAACCAACTCCCCACCAACGAAATGTTTTTGGAAATACTAAATGTGTTATAGCATTATGAAAGTGAAGTGTATTTTGATTTCTATTATGAATCAACGGTTCTACTTTTTTTTGTATAATTAAGAAAAATTTGCCGCCAACCCCCCTATATAATAGCTAT
>BSSO01004024.1:0-15264 GCA_030267885.1 Mesembryanthemum crystallinum
TTGAACATGAGAAGTGAAGTCGAAACAAATTGTTTGGAAGCTAATTCATCAGCAACCAAAGGAGATGAGTTTATAGCTCAAACATTCAAAATCGGCCTCAAGATGTCGGTGCTACATGCAGCGATGAATCTACGGCTCTACGCAAATCATTTCTTCCTAATCCAATTTTGTCGAAGCATGTAGACCTCGATCGTACAGCCATAAATTCCCATTCTTTAGTTGCATCTTGGAAGGCAAAATGCGTAGATTACAAAGGCAATATCTCGGGAATTCACACACACAGTTATGACAACGGCTTTCAAGCCTAATCAACCAGGTCTTTATTCCCTGTATAACCACATTGTTCATACAAGACAATGCATCACCTGTGTATACATAGCTTTACGGATTATGTTAGAATTCTTCAGTCCACACCAAAGTAATCGAGCATGTCCAAACACTGGACAGTCAAATAGTACAACATAACACTTGGATGTTCGATGTTCAAATTACACTTTCTGGATATTTGGGTGTATTTGCTGAATGACAACACTCCTGACTGAGTCATAGTAGCCCTTTATACCAATCCTGAATGAAGATACTTGACAAATACAACAATCATTCATCATACACCAAGCAATTTATACCTTTTAGGGAGGATGTGCATATACACTGACTAGTCTGTTACATAACAATCATGCAATCTCCAGCAGCTTCTTTATATCATACTGCAAAAGCAAAATGGCCATCAAAAGATGCAGGAAGCCTGACGGCATAACATTAACATTTCCAAAGAAGAAGTTTCAAACACTGAAACTCTTACCTCAAGGCTTAGAGAAGTTGTTGGATAATATCAACCAAAAGGTGACCACTTGTCAACAAGGCACTTGGTGAATTCCACTGAATTGTCTAAATATTTCTTCATTATAATCTTCCTAGGTCATAAAAGATCCTAAAACACAAAAATAAGGTATGAAAATTGGCCAATTTCAAAGGTTATAAGTCACGGGTTTGGGGACAGTGCACCCCCGGTTCAAAACCAGATTTTATGTCATGGGGGTTATGGTGTCTTTTAGACATCCCATAATTACTGCAAACACCAGTTTGCTCCGCTCGTTTTACGATAGTTGACCGAACGTGAACACTATGTGCAAATGAGGCATAGGGTGAGTTTGTGTTCATAAATGGTAGGGCTAGGTTCCACTACAACTCCCTAGGACCCCAAATGTTCTAAACACAAGAATAAAAGGCTTTACAGAAGCATCTTGAGTATCTACACGAACGCTTATACATGACCCTTTTAAATTAAAATGGGCCTTGGGTTGATAACCTCGTACTATGTCCCCAGGTCAATCACGAGACACCTCAAAAGTTATTGGTATCTCCACCACCATGACAATTTCCTCGCTAGTAGATGTTTAAATGAATGCGAAAACAATGTCGTAGATAAGTCATGGAGGTAAATTTGAGGCCATTAAGGGTATGGTTAAAGTCCATTACAACTTCCTAAGTTACCGAAAAAAATTAAAACACAAAAATATAATGGGTACCATGGACGTCCCAAGATGGGTAATTTCAAAGGCTATAACTCACGATTTTAGATCAATTGGGCACTGAGTTGAAATCCTAATATTTTATCATGGGGTTGACTCGGGACAACCACAAGTTCCCATTACCTCCAAAACCAATCTTGTTTCTCTCCTATTCGATAATTTAATAAATCAAATAATTATGGCTTAAAGGAGGCATGATTTGGAATTTGATAGCATTAAGGGTGGGATTGAGGTTTATTGTGACCCCTTAGATCATCAAAGAGCTAAAGCGTAACAAATATATTGCGTCTCAAGGAAGTCTCGAGATAGCCAATTCCAAAGGCTATAAGTGATGATTTTTCATCAAAACGAGGCCCCTAGTTGATAACTTCATATTATTCCCTTCGGTCGAACCATAAGTCATCTGATGACCCATCACACCTCATTATTTTCTAGTGGATCTTAAAAATCTCATGAGCACAAAAGTGGAATAGGCTCAAGGGAGGTACTGAAATAGGTCAATTTCAAAGTCTAGAAGTCACAGGTTTTGATGAAATTGGCCCCACATCGAAAATCTGATATTATGTCGACCCTTGGGTCATTTGCTGTCCCAGTACTCCACATAAGTTATCATTATCTCCAACACCGATCCATTTTACTCGTTATACGATATTTGACCGAGCACGGAAAGTCGGAAACTATGTTGTAAATGAGGCATAAGGATTAATTTGGGGCCATAAAGGTCAAGGTTGGATTCCATCATAACTCTATAGGTCACTAAATGTCTTAAAACACAAAAATGAAATAGGTATAGATTGGAATTTTTTTTCGATATGAGTCCATTCAAAGGCTATAATTCATGATTTTGATCAAAAATGGACCTCGTATATAAATGTGGTAATTTCAAGGGGTTGACTCCTGGGTTATTTGATGATCTTGGGACATTGAATAAGGCCTCATTATCTAGAGAACACCCAATAATAGCACACGGCATAACCTAGACCAAAAGTTTTGATAATTGAAACTCTTACCTCCAGGCTCAGAGGAGAGGTTGTGGGATAATAGCGACCAACAGGATGACCACTCTTATCAACAAGAAACTTGGCGAAATTCCACTGAATATCATCTCCGAAAATTCCCCATTTACCCAGCTTCAAGAACTTGTACAGGGGCGCAACATTTTCTCCATTAACTTCAATCTATTACACCAGCAAGGATGAGTGGACAAAATGTGAGACCTTAAGTTTGAAACTATACAAGAAACATTACCAGATTCCAGAGCAATCCAGAGCAACTATCACAGAGACTTCTTGACAGAGCTAAACCAAACAATTTTTAACCCAGCCTTCAATATCACCAAAAGGAAGGGTATCCTTCCCTTACCTGAATTTATCCAAATCAGAATAGGTCATATTTCCTTTGCGGAGGTGTACTAAAATAACGTCAGTGGATTTCAGCATACTAAATATTTGGTGTATCCTTGCGTAGAATATAAAGACAAGACCTCATAACAAGAGGTTCATTCATACAGCATAACCCCCTTACTAGTAATGCATTAATGAATATTCTTACGGGTAAAAGTGTATTCTTCTCAAGCATCTACTTTTGATGTGTTTGTACTTTGAAGGCAAAAGTTATGGGGACTCTAGGCTGCTTCAATTAGATTCCAATTCAACTTAGCTTAGCTGGTGTTCCTCATGAGTTAATCAGTAATATTTCTTGCCACAAGGTACATCGATATAACAATGGTGCATACTCCAGGAGTTTCGACAGATATAGAGTATCATATTGTGCTACTATCTGTTGATGGGTAAATGGAAAACATGAACTAGAACTTGGAGCATCTTTCAGCCAAACACACTTAAAGAGACGGTAATTATCCAAAAATATCTTTGCAAATAGCATCCTAAAGAAGGTGGTACCACAATGGTTTAAGCTAAAGCAGCAACAGAGGATAGAGCATTTCACTAAGATGCAATTATGTAAAAACGAAAACCTGAGCATTCCAGATATAAGGAAGGAAACAGATGCAGCAACTTGATCTCAAGGGGCCAACTCCTAGTAGTTAAGTTGTTAAGGTTTACCTTGTCAAAGATGGGAAATGCCGATTTGAAGCGAGTGCAAACAAAGTCTTGAATCTCATTGTTGCTTCCTGGCTCCTCATCGCCAAACTGATTGCACGGAAATGCCAGTATCTCGAGGCCTGCAAAGAAATCAGAACTACCAAAAACCAATTAGAAAAAGTGATTAAACCCTCGACCCAACAGCTAACATCAAGCAACAAAATTTCAAGTAGAATAGGTGATTAGGACCTTGATCTTTGTACTTCTGGTATAACAGATTTAGCTCTTCGTAGTTGGAATTTGTCATTCCACTGCCATCAAATCAAAACCAGCAAACAGCAAAAAACCCACCCATCAGTCATACCATATTACCATAAGATAAAATTTGTACAACAAAATTATCCCATCTCAGACAAAACAACTTAGGGTTTCAGATTGTACAAGCAATGAATTGGGAGAATGAGCAATTTACCATTTAGAAGCAACATTTACAATCAACAGAACTTTGCCCTTATACTCACTCAGATTGACATCATTCCCCTTGGCGTCCTACACATCAACACCAACAGTATATATATAACCACTGATACACCATCCAAATCAAAAAATTGAGAATTTCTTCCTAGGAAATCACAAAATCAAACACCACCCACATGAAATTAAGTTATATACCCAAAACCCATAAACATAAACCCCATTTTGACCTGAAACAATAAGCTTCTATGGTCGAATTGATCAATTGACCCAAAAGCTACCACCTTTTTCTTCTTTTTTTTAAAACACTCACTAGTAGAAATCAGAATCAAAATTCAATTGAACAAAAACACAGACCTTGAGAGTGAAGTGATAGATGGATTGAGGTGGGTGTTCACTGGGTTGAGTTGCCATTCGATTTTGCCCACCTGGGTTTGAATTTGACGCAATTGTTTGATATTTCTCTACAAATTTGGCTACAGCGTCAGAACCCAGAAACTCAAGTCTCCTTTTGCGATTGCTAGTGGAAGGATCTTCTCTGAAAGAATCGTTATTTAAAGAGTTTTGAACAATGACGTCATTTTTAGGACGTTTATCATCATCATCATCATCTACTTGAGCTCGCTGCCCATTTTCACTGACGCTCGAGGAAGATTTTTGGGTTTGAAGCCAACCTTGCACCAATTCGATTACTCGTTGCGTTGCATCGTCATTGATGATTTCTTCTACCAATTCTTCTGCCGCCATGTTCGTAAATAGATTGGTGTTGTTTCGAGATGCATTTGGGAGCATACTTGTGAGTTCAAGTTGAGAGTTGTGAGTTGAGACTTGAAAATTGGAGGGCTATTTTTTGTGTTTTACAGTCTTGGATTTGGATTTGCGTGAAATAGTTTTGTTCAAAAAGGTAAGAAAATGTGAGGCCATTTCCTTTTTCACAAACACTTGTTGTGTGCCACCTCATAGGAGGAATTGGTGGTACTTGCAAAGAGAATTTGCTTCTATCATTCACTTGCTACATGTACTTCATCTATGAAAAGTAAAACAAAATAGAAATGCTACAATAGCGAGGGAAGACCAACACGTGCATAGTTGTTGCGTACATATACCAATGTTGCATTTATTTTAACAAGTCTTGTAGGTCTCGAATAAATTCACATATATAAGATTCCTCAAGCCCTTCCTTTAATAACACTTTTCTCCATTTGGCATGGTTGACTCTTATCTCTTTTCCGACTTCACTTTCTACCTCCATCGCCGTTGAAATTGCTTTATGGACATTCTCTTTACTGAAGAAACAATCGTCTTCTCTCTTTTCAACCTCGACCCCAACCCTCAACTCCATGCTCATCATCCTTGCATTGATGAATTGATCAACTGCTTGAGGTAATAGAACCAACTGACACTCACTCAAGATAGCTTCGGATAAAGATCCAGCTCCACAATGAGTCACAAAGCAACCTATGGACGGATGTCGCAAGAGTAGTGGTTGTTGCACCCAACCATTGTGAATAATTCCTCTTCCTTTTGTTCTTTCTAAAAAACCTTCAGGCACCGCTGATTCAAGTGTTTTACATTCCGTAGGTAGCTTAAGAGCAGCAAGAAACGATTTACCTATAACAATATAACAAATTTTAGCCAACAATAGAAGCATATAAGTCATATGATTGGCAAAAAGTTAACCATTATTGTAAAGTAGTAAACTGTTTTATGCAAATTTTACTGTAATGAAAATTGCGTAACATTTCTCAATAAAAAGATTAATTTGGAACGTAGGGAGTAAAAGTGTAAGATTGATACGTTTCCAAAAATGAAAATCAAAGTTATTGGATAGGATTGCGGTGGGTGCCTACCTGTAAGCTCAAGCCCAAGCACAAGCTCCTGAAACAGCTTCTTATCCAGCACACATTCACTCCCAAGCGCACAATATACAACACTTCCTTCACCAAAACCCTTGAGCCACCCATCGAACCGCTCATCGAGCTTACCAGCCGGCGGCTCGGGCACCAACGGACCAGCCAAAAGCACAGGCTTACCCAACTGCTTCTCATAGTAATCAACAAAAGGCCCCTCCATTTCCCTACATGTCTTAGACCCAACTGCATCACACTCTCGTAGTGAGATGCCAATCCTCTTCATGAGTGTCATCCCACCTCCGAAGACCATTGACCCCGCCGCGACTAACGACCGTGCCTCCCCAACGTGCATCCTCATCGTCGGGGAGGGGAACCCGGGTGGGGCCTCCAGGAAGTCCGCCTCCGTGAGGAGACCATCCTTGAGGGCGGCATTTTGAGCCTCGCGGCTACAATAAGCGTACCGGACTAGACTTGACGTGGCGTAGTATATAGACTTGGCCCCGTACTTCCTGGCCAAGTCTGGCATCCAATGGACAAAGTCAAAGAAAATGATGTCGGGTTTGAGTTGGCCCAGATGGGTGTCTATAAAATTCCTAGTCATATCCATGGCGGTCATGATTAATGGGCCCATGGATAGTGGCACGTCATTTGTGGTCTCTGCCCCAACGGGCAGCCCATCGACGTGGGGGACGTTGATGGGGATGAAGGTGATGAGGTGGGGGCGGTGGTTGTGTTGGGAGAGTTTAAGCTGAGTTTTTGTAGGGACAAAATAGGAGATTGTGAGGCCATGATCGGCTAATTTGTTGGCTAAACGAAGAAAAGATGTGAGGTGACTAAGAGCAAACCAAGGGTACATCACTATATGCATTGAGTTGTTGTTGTTGTTGTTGTTCTCCTTATTGGACGACATGTTTTTGGATGTCACCGTTAAGATGAAATCTGAGTGTAGGTGATGAAGATGAAGATGAAGATGATGCAATGGGATATGTGGATCTGAATCTGGGATAGAATATGGCAATATCTATGTACTATAGTATTTTATACCAGTAGTTCTAGTAGAAGGTAGCAAAGAGCGATTTTGATTTCAACAATAATGGACAATATCTTGACCAATTTGATTTGGCATGTTACCAGTGTTTCTTTTACAGTAAGAAATTACTCGTAATTTGCTGCTGTCTATAATTGAGTGGCCCAAAATATTCTGCATTACTATAATATAAGAAACAACTTTTTTTTTTTTTTTTTGAGGGGATATAAGAACCAACTTTGGGCTATTCAACTCATCTTATTACCGCAAAATTAGTAAATTTAAAAAAAATAATAATAGAATCAACAATAAATATCACAAAAAAATACATGAAGGTAAAATAGGGACAAAAATAAGCAAATTCTTGTCTAACAACCGTTTAACCATTACACCACCCTATTCAATGGTGATGTTGTGCAATTTATGGGTTACTTTTTGCGACTTATAGGTGACCTTTTACAAGTAACTACTATAGAGAAAAAAGTAACCCTGGGTTGGGTCGTCACGTTAGACGGTTGTGCAATAGTGTTACTAAAAAAAATCATCATTTTGAGTGGAAAGAAATTGCTTTTAGTTTCAATCATATAGTTAATTAATTAAGTAAAAATGATCATACACATTAGTTTGATTGGAAACAAATTTTTGGTTTTGATAAAACCTGAAAGGATAATTTATCTGAAAGTGAATGAATGCTCAAACTCTTTTCATTGAAACTAGCCCATGCAGATTACAAGTTTTAATAGCTATACTATTTATTAATATAATTACTGTAAATTATCTTTGATATTGCCCAAATCATATAAATAATTATCAAAAAGTGTATAAATTAAAGGAAATAACTGAATATTCATGATTTATTCATTTAAACTCCGATCGATGATGCACATTAAGTTTTTTTTTTATATATACAAGTTATTAGTAGCCATTGTAAAAATTTAGACACATGCACGAGTGTCTTATTTTATTTTATTTCTATTTGGTAAAGTTTATTGATAATTATACTAAAAATGTTTTAATCCTCATTAAAAAAAAGTTGGGTACTAGAACTCTTTATGGACCAGAAAACTTTCCTAAATTTTCCATGCATATCGATAAGACTAGATAATCCAGTTACTATTTTAATCGAAAGAGTGCAAGGTTAAGTAATGGCAAAGATTGGTTTTGCTTGCTGGGTGATCACATTTTTTGGCCAGTAGCTAGCACCAGTGTAACCAAATGTGACTGATCAAGATTGATTAGTTTTATGTCAACACTACACCTTTAAAAGATGAAACATAGCATTTGTCGCTCATGATGTTTTGTCAAGTGATAGGCGGATGTATCTCTAAAACTCGGCGCCCTGAAAGGAGTAGCAAAGATAGTTGTGGGGTTGGATTTTATGGCAAAGGTGATGGGTTAGTTTAATTCGTATTGAGACCTCTTTGTTGAGCTTGCGCGTCTGCAAATTTATCTTGTTGGTTTGCTTGGTATTTATGTTTTACAGGCTATTGATACACTCGAGATTTATCAGTGCACACTTTAAGAGTATTGGTTGCAATTTCCTCATGCAATAATGAAATAACACAATCTCTAAAACTCGGCTATGAATACAAGTAAAGGTGGTGGTACAGCTAGCGTGACTTGTATAATACTAAGAATGTGTAATGAATATTCAATATATTCCATTTCTAATGCGGATCATTAAGGTTTGGAGAATTTTTATTTTTTTTCTTTAAACACTCGGTGATTATGCATAGGAATTTTCTTCTCTTCTAAAAGTTATGTTGTAGGAAGATTTGCTCTTTCTCTCTCCTCGCCTAACAAACCAAATCTCAGATTTAATTTCAAGGATCATATATATTAGCCTAGCTCGTTATGGGCATTCAACATTTGTTTCAAAGGTCGTCGTGGTTTTATACATTTGGCACACATTTCGAGAAGTTGAAGTCAATTGTGCAACAAATTGGATAGCAAAATAAGGCATTCATCATGCTCCAAATTGTTCCTATTGGTCTGCTAGTCCGAATATAGAGTTCATAGATATTATTTTCTTTGATGCAATGAGAGTTATTCTCGAGAGCACGATCTCCTAATCTTGAAATTGTATCACCAACCATACCAAAAATCCCATCACATAAATCCACATAATGAACAACAACCTCAAAAAACCATTATGTATAGCTCTACAACCCACTTAACAAATTTAATAAAGAACAATTACTAAAATAGACGCCACACCCAGAAGCAACAGTGAAGGAGCGCCCACCTAAGAGCAGCAGACGAATAAGTTAAATCTCCTTAACTTAGGCCCTGTTTGGGGTAGTTGTCAATTGCCAATTTTCAATTTTTTTGAAAACTCAAAACCAGTTTTTGGAAACCACTTTTTTTGATTTTCAGTTTTTTTTTTATCAGTTTTAAAAATTAAGTAGGGGAACTGTAAGTACAAAAAGATTTAGCTTTAAATTAAATTTTTACAAAGAGTTGAGAATTTTTCAAAACCAAAAGTTCGCAACTGACAACCACCCCAAACAAGGCCTTAGAGATTTACAACATTTCTCATAATATAATACTAGTAGTATGCTAAGCCAACAATTTCATCATCACATACGTATTGCTAACAAAGAAAGCATATTCTTCGTTCTAGAAGCTTTACAAAAAAACGAAGAAGATACGACATACAAGGGATAGGATTATATAAGATGGTGCAATTAAACTAGTAGAGTAATGATTTGACGCCCATCTAATTTGAAGGTGTTAATTTGGTTTTTAGTTTATTTAATCATTATTAAGTACTTTGGCTCCAAGTTGCGTACTTACTTAACATTATCCAATACTTATTATTGCAAAGACACCGACTCTTTTATGTATTAATCTTCTTTGAGACTTTTACTCACGACTTTTAATTTGTGTAATAATTTAAGCAATCATTATTACGTTGTTTGTTCCTTTTGCCATCCTTGTAAATTAGTATTATTTTTCCTTAACGGGGTTGAAGGGTTTATCCCAACGTATTGCATGACATGTTATTTTTTGGTAAGTGGTTTCAAGTATGTGTACCACACATGTTTGTTTAAATACAGTTTTGAAATACTACTTATTATTTCATTTGTTACACAATGTATGATATACAATTTTCTATAGTTAAATTTTGTCAACTTTGACTACTAAACATTAATAAATAGATTGATCATTATATAGATAACAATTAATAGATTATTGCTAAATGTATTCTAATAAGGTAATATAATTGAGTTATTGATAACATATTAATTAGAATACAAAGTAAAATGTCAAAATACATATGCCATCTTCAAGATTGACTGTATAAAAAGTCATCAATAACCCATGTATTATGATAAAAAGAGTAATATATTTTCATACCATAACAGTTTGAGATTCAACATAAGTAATCATCACCTTGCTATAGGAAGGATTTGCTTCTTCTCCTGCTACATGTTTTCATCATTATTATAAAAAGAAAAACAAAATATATATAGCTAGGGATATATAAAACGAACACGAATAAGTATATCAATACAAATTCATTCAATCAAATGTTGTAAGCTCTGAATAAATTCACAAATATATGATTGCTCAAGCCCTTCTTTTAGCAAGACCTCTCTCCATTTGTTATGGTTGACTTTTGTATCTTTTCCGACTTCACTTTCCAGCTCCATCACAGTTGAAATTGCTTTATAGACACTCTCCTTGTTAAAGAAACAATCATTTTCCCTCCTTTCTACCTCAACCCCAACTCTTAATTCCATACTCATCATCTTCGCGTTGATGAATTGATCAACTGCTTGTGGCAATAGAACCAATTGACACTCGCTCAAGATAGCTTCCGATAAAGATCCAGCTCCACAATGAGTAACAAAACACCCCATAGATGGATGCCGCAATAGAAGTGGTTGTTGCACCCAACCATCATCAACAATTCCTCTTTGTTTTGTTCTTTCTAAAAATCCTTTTGGCACAGCTTGATTAAGTGTTTCACATCCTGTAGGTAGCTTAAGGGCAGCAATAAAAGGTCTACCTGTAGTAATATAACCGAAATATATTAAGATTAATCAACAAACAAACAAAGTGATCATTTTGATTGGCAAGAAAAAAGGTCGCTATCATGAGTAGCAAACTACTAAGTTGTTTGATTAAAAAAACAAAAAAACAAAAAATGTGTGAGTATATAGCAATTTTATTAAAAAATAATAGAAACAAGTTCATGCAAAATCTTAATCCGTAATAAAACAACCTAACCCAATCACTAACTAGTTATATTCCTAATGAATACAATACTACTTCCATTCTAATTAATATGATTATCAAACCTAACTGGTTACAATTTCATTGGCCTTAATTTTAACTTAGTATAGACTTCAAATTTTAAAGGCGCATTCATAACTACTTGAGTACTAAATCTTTTGCTCTATAACTTTAAAAAAAAAGAAAAAGAAAGAAAGAAACCAAAAATGTATAAGAAAATCCATAACAAGACTAAAGTTATTTCCATTTTATTATATTGTTGTTTTCTGTATTTATTTCAATTTTTATAGGTCATTTTTTCTCTTATAATTATTTACTTAGATCTTATTCAGTTAAATACAATACAGTTAGAAAAAAAAACAAAGATGAGTAGAACATTTTGTCTTGCTCTTCCAGGATGTGATTTTGTTGGGTACATACCTGTTAGCTCAAGCCCAAGAAGCAGCTCCTGAAACGACTCCTTATCCAGCACACATTCACTTCCAAGCGCACAATACACAACACTTCTTTCACTAAAACCTTTGAGCCACCCATCAAACCGCTCATCGAGCTTACCGGTGGGCGGCTCAGGCACCAACGGACCGGCCAAAAGCACAGGCTTTCCCATATGCTTCTCATAGTAATCAACAAAAGGTCCTTCCATTTCCCTACATGTCTTAGACCCGATCGCATCACACTCTTGTAGCGAGATGCGAAGTCTTCTCGAGAGAGTCATCCCACTTCCAAACATGACAGACGTCGCTTGCGCAATCGACTGCGCCTCCCCGGCCTGCAACTGCATAGTTGGGGAGGGGAACCCTGGCGGGGCCACCATGAAGTCCGCACCCGTGAATTCAGTGTCGATTGAGATGTTTCGAGCCTCGGGGCTCCAATAAGCGTACCGGACCAGGCTTGAAGTGGCGTAGTATATGGACCTGGCCCCGTGCTTCCGGGCCAAGTCCGGTATCCAGTGGGCAAAGTCAAAGAAGACGATGTCGGGTTTGAGTTGACCCAGATGGGTGTCTATTAAATTCCTTGTCATGTCCATGGCGGTCATGATGAGTGGGCCCAACGATAATGGCACGTCATTTGTGGTCTCGGCCCCAATGGGGAGGCCGTCGACGTGGGGGACTTCAACGGGGATGAAAGTGATGAGGTGGGGGCGATGGTTGTGTGGGGAGAGTTTGAGTTGAGTTTTTGTAGGGAGGAAAAAGGAGATTTTGAGGCCATGATCGGCTAATTTGTTAGCTAAACGAAGAAAAGATGTGAGGTGGCTAAGAGCAAACCAAGGGTACATCACTATATGCATTGAGTTGTTGTTGTTGTTGTTGTTCTTCTTCTCGTTATTGGACGACATGTTTGAATGTGATCGATTAATCTCAGCTGGGTGATGAAGATGAAGGTTTTGTGACCGATTTATATGGGCTAGTAGATGATTGTGACATTTTTGTTTTGGCCTCTGTACCAGAAGATTCCTTTGATTTGCCGATTTGTTTTTTGAGCTGGTGGTTTGGTATATACGGACTTTTGTTGTTGGGTTTCGTATTCAAAATTAATGTTACTTCCCCCTTTACAAAGTCTTCTTTTCATTTGCTTCCTTGTTTAAGGTAAAAGTTTATCTTACGAGGTCGCATGTATATTAGGTGAGCAGTGGGTATTAATATTGTGTAAGCAAAAAATAGTATTGAAATAGTATTAGATGGAAAAGAAAATGATAGGATTAGTATTAATTTTTTGTATCGTTAGTATCTTTTTAGCTTATCAATACCATTTATAAACTAACATTACATTATGCCTGATACATCAGACGGCCTGATATACTCCATCCGTTCTACTAAAATCTTTACGCTATGATTTTGCAAAGTCAAAATTATTCGGAGTCTCAAGTCTCAACTCCAAGCTCATCATGGCCTATGCCCTATGGGTAGTACATTACGATGTGAAGTAAGCGAGTGGACTAAGGTTGATATGGAGCAGTAATACATGCACTTGACTTGTGCATGTATGTTAGATATAGCATTCACTATCATGCGCTCAACAGTTGGACAAACAATGTACATCTAAACATGTCAAAAGTTGACCCTAGTTAGTCGAAATTCCGATCTAATTTTTTGTGTCATGATATAGTATTTTCAAGCCAAATTTGTTTGTAACCCGAAAATTATAATTAATAATTAGATTTGATTCAAAAACAAACTCAAGGTTATTGAATTGTCAACTCCAAGCTCATCATGGGTAAATTATGAAGTGGAGTAAGCAAAGCTGACTAGACTCTTAAAATCATCTCTAATGGAAGGTTCTTGGGAGAGGTTTATGAGATATTTAAACCAATAGATAAACCTTCCTTCCATTGCGACAAACTCGTAAACCCCCAATCCCTATATATAAACCGATTCATAGTCATATATATATATATATATATATATATATATATATATATGGAGACGGTGGATCCAATTGTATGAATCTCGAGAGAGGTTTTTATAATAGTGGAAATAAAATTATAAACCTTGGAAATATGATTTGTTGATATGGCATATAAACTGTAAACTCAAAAAGAGTTTATGATGGGGGATGCCTACTAAGAGCATGTTTGTTGGGGGATTATAAGGAGAGTTTAATGGGTTTATGGGAGAACTGATATATTGCTCTGAAATTTACTTATCCTTTATCTTCAAAAGAAAGGTACTAGGAAGCTAAGATTTCCTTTTTCACATCTGAATATGCTATATAAATTTCTTCATTATGGCTGTGTTTGGTAGGGGGGAAAATAAGTTTAATTGAAAATCATTTTCAGAGGAAAATTTAATTTGAAATTCATTCTATTGTTTGGTTAATTTTAGAGCAATTAAAGTGAATATTTTTTATTAGATCTCAGGTAACCAAAATGGGAATAGTTAAAATTGAGATCACCAATTTAATATTACACTACGTCAGGGCACCAAAATGGATTTTTTCCCAAAGTTTAAGAGCTCCTCCAATGGGAACTCAATATTGGATCACCAATTGATCTAATTGCCAAATGCTTCTATGAAGAGAGTTAGTTCTATTGAATTGAATCAAGACAAAAAGCCCCGATTTTCTAGGATTGGACAACTGTCTAGGATTTGGTTTTTTTTTTTATTTTTTTGGCTGCGCACTCAAAATGCACCGTTTGGAGGGGTATTAATTCCCTCCAAACGGTGAAACTCAGCGCATGTGGCAGAGAAAAGCAACACACAAAGAAAGAGAGAGGGATCACGTGGTGGGCTGGCAGGCGCCGCGTCAGCTGCTCAATGCCATGCCGCCACGTGGCTTCACTTTAAATCAAATTAATTTTTTCAGGTTTTTCGCTTATAAAAAAATTTTGCAAAAATAAATAAAAATCACCAAAGTTATTTTTTCGTCCTATGTAGTAGATACCAAATTTGATATGTTTTACTGACAATTCAGAATTTTCTCTTCTCTACTCATTTCTTTCATAAATCTCAAAAATCAATATTTCAAATTTATTTCCTATAATTATGGATAATTATGAAAATAATCAAAATTCATAACCCGAATGGTCGATTCAACATCGAAAATTAATTCGTAGTTTTTTTTATAAACGAGTTTTTCTTAAAAAAATTATCGAAATTATTAACGTAATTAATTAACGATTTTTATCTAATATCTACTTATATTAGATTAATCAAATTATTAAGTTGGAAAATAATGAATGAAAAGATGTAGTGGAAAAGTGAGGTGGAAGACAGAGAAAAGTGGAATTGAGATAGATGGTGGGAGGTGAGTTGGAAGGGAGAGAAAACCAAATTGATCCAATAGACCCAATAGACGCATCACCCATTGGTAGTGCTCTAAGAAGCTACTTTGGGAAAATACACTTCACTTGTTTTAAGAAGGAAAATATTTTCCTTTCCGTAGTGGAAAACCATTTTCCCCCAAACTTAGAAACCAAACGATGGAAAAAAGAAAAACCATTTTCCGGGAAAATATTTCCCCCTACCAAACACAGCCTATATATAATACTCCATCTGTTTTTTTATAAGTGTCGTTTTCGTTTTTTGAGGTTGAAGTTTGACCACCAATATCTCTCAAAATATATAACCAAAAATTATAAAAAGTATATATTATGA
>BSSO01004025.1:0-15262 GCA_030267885.1 Mesembryanthemum crystallinum
AAGCCCGATCCTAAGGCCCATACTCTCTAGTCCAATTCTCTTCTTAAGATAATCGGGTTTTAAAGCCCAATTTTATTAAAACAAGGATTAAGGCATTTTTATCCAATAAAACTCATTTTAAATAATTAAACAACATAATTCTAAATTTCTTTAGAGAATTAATTATAAGAATTTAATATTTAGGAAAAAATTCATTTTGCGTAAGTGACGTTTGTGGTAAAATTGCAATTTGGATACCTGTCTTTTCAATAATCTCATTTTGGGTACCTGAAATTTTGAAAATCGTCTCATTTTGGGTTATTTCACTAACACCGTTAAAATTTATGTTAACATGCTGACGTGTCACTAATTAAAAGTTTATTTAAAAATTCCCAAAAAATTTCAGAAAAATTTCCAAACTATTTAATGTTTATTTGTAGTTATAGGGAAATTTCTGAATTTTTTGGGAATTTTTTGTTTAATGACACATTAGCAAATTAAAGGAATTTTTAACGGTGTTAGTAAAATGACCCAAAATGAGACGGTTTTCCAGATTTAAGGTACCCAAAATGAGTTTATTGAAAAGACAGGTACCCAAATTGTAATTAGGCTTAACGTCAGGTACCCAAATGAAATTTTTCCTAATATTTATTATTAAAGCTCATAATTGAAATAAAATCCACAAAGGAGAATTATCGTATAATTGAACGATAACAATTTCAAATAATCCTTTGAAATAATAAATAAATAATGTAGAAATATTTGGGGTATCACAATATTGGCCTCTTTCTTCTTCTTTGAAAAACAATCTTTAGCCTTGTGATCCGACTTCCTGCATTTATGGCATTTTCCGTGAAACTTCTTCTCCACTGTACCTCCTTGTGGCTTGTAAGGACTAGATTTTTGATTGCTCTTCCACTTGCCTTTGTACCTGTCACCACTAACAGATTTTGGCTCTACAAGGTTAGCTTTAGAATAACTAGAACTGCCACTCTCTTTGTCGTTCTCGTAATTTTCTTCTTCGATTTTGAAGTGACTCACAACCTCCTCCAGCTTCATATCTTTTTTCTTGTGCATGAGCTAATTCTTATATTCTTTCCAAGACATACGCAACTTTTCAATCAAAACAATAGTCAGAGTAACCTCACAAATTTTTAGACCTACGGCAGCAGTAGTAGTACACAAATTCTCATACTCATGAATCTGATCAATGATCGGTTTATCATCCTCAACTTTAAAATTTAACCACTTGCTAATCACAAAACGCTTAGAACCAGCATCATCATTCCCATGTTTCCTATTAAGAGCATCCCAAATTTCCTTAGCTACTATACTTCATATAAATATCAAGCAAAGCATTCGTCTTGTAGTGCAACAACATTCCCGTACACACCTTATCATCTTTATCAAATTGGGTGGTGTATTCTGTTTTGCAGGTTAAGCCTTAGGAACATTTTTCTCATCAAGCACATAACCCACATCAATCTGATTTAGATAAAATCTCATCCTAATAGCCCAACGTTTGTAACTTTTCCCATCCAAAGCATCAATTTTTGACATATCTGGAATAACAAGTTTGGTAGCCAAGATTGAATACAAAAATTGGAAATAATAGAATATTCAATCACAAAAATAAACAAAAAAGTCATAGCTATTGTTGCGCCGTAGACAGACCATTGTCCTAAAAGACGATTACACATAGCCTCAGTGCAAACTTTCCCCCAACAGCTGTTTTCCAGGATTAACACAACTCTGATCAATGTGTGCACTCACGAAGACCTGATGGAGTAACATAACTCTTGCTCAAACAAAAACATGTTTGGATGATAAACGAAGATGAGATAATATGATTTTTGTGTGTGTAAATCTGAAGTGAAACGTTTGTTGCAAGTTTACAGAGCTGAATTAATTCAAAGACAATGAATCTCAGCTAAAGTTGCGAGAGAGCTCTATGGGCTAGAGAGCATTTTCCTTCTACGGGTATTCAGCGCCATGGGCAGGAAGGGGAGACCTCAAGCTCAAGCGAACAAATCAAACACAAAATCGACTCAAAAAACAAAATCGAATGAGAAATCTCAAGCAAACAATAACAAATATGTTCCCCAGTCAGCTGATAGTAGGAGAACGATTGAGGTATTGAATATTCCTGGTGTGGCTCCTTTTGAGCGACAAAATGTGTCAAGAAATTTGGGCTTCTCGGAGCAAAATCAGAGCTCGTCAGAGCAAACTGAGAAGGTGGACAAGGGAAAAAGGGCGGTAGATGGATCATCTACCTCTTGGGCAGATGAAGTTAAGGCAGAAGAAGTCAGCTTAACCCAGCAAACAACTGCGCAACGCACCCCATAGCCACTTTGGAGTGAGATCTCAGATGGGTCAACACCATCGGAGGGATTTGATCTCTCGAAAACGCCGGTAAGCAAAACAAACCTAAAAACTACCCATGATGATATTCATGAAGAGATAATATACTGGAAAAAAGCAATAGTTTGCTATGTTCAGGGTTTAACCTCCCCCCTTATCAGTAATGGAGGGTTTCTTCAAAAGAGTTTGGGGAGAACGGGGATTGATATAATTGCTAGTCTCAACAGAGAGGTTTTCCTAGTGCGGTTTACATCATTTGAGAGCAGAATCACTGTCATAGAACATGGGATTAGGATGTTTAATGAAAAACCACTAGTGGTAAAAGCTTGGAGTCCTAATTTGGTGATTGATAGAAACTCTGTAGATACAGTACTTGTATGGGTGAGGATTCATGGATTGAGGTTGAAATATTGGGGAGAAAATACACTCTCAAAGCTTGCAAGCTTGATTGGTTTACCTGTGAAAGTAGATAGGGCAACAACTGAGAAGTCCAGATTAACTTTTGCTAGACTTCTAATTGAGGTGGAGATCAATCAAGCCCTACCTACAGAAATATCATTTGAAGATGAATGGGGGATTGTTCATCTTCTACATGTCATGTTTGAATGGAAACCCTTCTTATGTGCAAAGTGTGACAACTATGGGCATGAGACTGAAAGCTACAGGAAAGGAGAGGAACCTATCCCTAAACCAAAAAATAAAAGCCAACCACAACCTCCAAAAGATCCAGTATTAGATGTAGAGGGATTGCAGATGGTCCAACAGCAACAAAAGACAGGGGAAAAGGAAGCTAGTACTTCAACAGCTACAACTGCAATCACAAATACTTTTGAGGTACTTCAGGATCAACCAAGTGTAGATGATACAAGTGCAGGGGTTGGGGAGGTGCCTCCTCCCATCCCTAATGGATAGTCTATGTTTTTGGAATGTTAGGGGCCTAAACACCCAGGGAAGCAAAGGGAGATTTCACTCTTTATGCAACAACACTCCTTGGGATTGATTAGGCTCCTAGAGGCTAAGGTGAAACATTGTAATACTCAAAATGTTTTCCTTAATCTATGTTTTGGGTGGTCCTTTACTACCAATAGCTCCCCTACAAATAAGAGTAGGATTTGGGTTATATGGAAACTGTAGATTTTCCATCTTAACATCCTAGTGGTATCTCCTCAAATGATACATATTGAAGTAGAACATGTTGCTACTGCTAAAAAGTTCTTTTGTACAGTTGTATATGCATACAATGAAGACAAAGACAAAATAGCTTTATGGAGAAACTTAGAGGGTATGATGAAAGGATTGGTGCTCCGGTTACTGCTGCTGAAGTCAGAGAGTTTAAAAGATGTGTTGAAAAGTGTGAGCAATAGAGGATTCATCCAAATTCAATTCAATAATTAGATTGGTATCAAAGGCCCAATTATCCAACCAGAAGGAGATTGTAGCTCCATTACCAACAATCCATCGAATGCCCTGCTTAATTACATTACGTGAACGTAGAATTTGCTTCCAAATGGGAGAGTCACAAGAGTTCGATCATGTTGTGAAGAAGTCATGTTTCCAAAGATATTTATGTCGTACTATATGAGCACAAAAATTATTCTCATCAGTTATCTCTTTCCAGCCTAATTTAGCCATAAAAGTTTTATTAACCGCTTATGTTTTTCTCAATCCAAGACCCCCAGCCGCCTTAGAGCGACAAATCCTATCCCAAGATACTAATGGAATACAATTCGCCGATCCATTTTGCCAAAAAAATTCTCGATGAATCGAGTCTAGTTGAGAACAAGTGTTGGTCGAGAGTTTACAACTCTGCATGATATGTGATGGAAGATATTCAAGGGTGGATTGAATAAGGACAACATTGCCAGCCTTAGAGAGATGATTGGCCTTCCAAGAGTCCAATTTTCACTTAGAGTGGTCAATAAGAGATTGATATGTGGAATCCTGTTGACCTTTATAATTAAACTGACAGCCAAAATATTTTCCTAATGATGATTTTTCTGGAATTACAAAGAACGTGTGAACCAATTATTTTTTATAGACAGATGTGTTTCTAGAGAAGATGATGGACGATTTATGATAGTGGATCAGCTGTCCTAATTGTAAACAAAAAGTGTCTAAATTATCTTTTAATTTAGAACAAGCCGTTCTCGAAATTTTACAAAAAAGTAAACTGTCATCCGTGAAAAACAAACATGGAACTAGTGGTCCACCAGTGCTAATCCGTACACCAATTTTGGACTTATCCACCGTAGCTTTTGAGAGTCGTTGGTTAAGGACTTCCATGCATAAAATAAAAAGATAAGGTGACACAAGATCCCCTTGACGAAGTCCCCTAAAGGGTAATATCCATCCTGTGGGGTTATCATTAATGAGAAGCGAATATGAGACAGTCCTTACGCATTGTTGAATCCAAGAAATCCATTTAAGGTAAAAACCAAGTCGATGAAGGAGTTCCCAATGGAAATTCCATTCAATTCGATTACAAGCCTTTTCCATATCTAATTTCATGGCAAACGAGCCTTCCTTAATTCTGGTTTTCTTGAAGAAATGTATAATTTCTTGACTAATTAAAAGGTTATCATAAATAGATCGATTCGGAATAAAGGCACCTTGGGTAGGGCTAATAATTTTATGACGGAAAGGCCAAAGCCGATTAACCAAGATCTTTTAAATTATTTTGTACAAAGAGTTACAAAGACTAATTGGTCTAAATTGGGCTGGTGTACTTGGGTTGTAAACCTTCGGGATAAAAGTGAGGAACGAATGATTAACTTCTTTAAGCATCTTTCCGTGATGAAAAAAAGCTTGAACTACCTCTATAACATCCTTACTTGTAATATTTCAAATATCCTGGTAGAACGATGCTCCAACACCATCTAGACCCGGTGTTTTATGTGGATTCATTTCAAAACTGCATTTTAACTTTTTCAGCCGATATAGGTGCTAATAATTCATGATTATCATTATCCGTAACAGCAATTGTGATATCAGATAAATCAAGATTAACACGATCATTCCGATTACTTCTAATTCTTTTAGTGAACTCATCAACAAAAGATGTTCGGATAAACAGTACATCATCCACCCAGACACCACTGCGATCTTGGAGTCGGAAAAATTAAACTCTTCTTTTTCCTGGTTTTGAATCTAATATGAAAATACTTTGAATTTCTTTTTCCCTGGGTCAACCAATTTTTTCGAGCAACTTTTCCCCATAGTTTTTCTCCAAAGAGAACTATTTTTTCTCATTGTAGTAATAATCTATTGTGAATATTATGCAAACGAGTACAAGTTGGAATTATGTTGAAGTTGCAGTTGAATAGTCTATAACTTCTCTAGATTAGTTTCTAGTTTATAATGAACATTACCAAACATAGATTTGCTCCAGGATTTGAGCTCATATTTAACATTATTTAATTTTTTCGTAAAATAAAACATACGAGATCCATTATATGATTTAGGTCAATTTTTATGAACAATAGATCAAGTGTGAGAGTAAGCATTCCAACCATTTTAATAGCGGAAAGGTCAGTTGACAGAAGGGCTTTTAGAGTGGTAATCCAATATTATTGGTGCATGATCAAAGCATGTAAATTGACCAGTAAGTACAATCCATTTGGGTTGTTTACTAACCAATTATTAGAGCATATAGCACGGTCAAGTTGTTCATATATCCAAGAATTTCGATATTTACCTCGCCAAGTGAATAAATAGCCATTATGTGGGATTTGAAGTAATTGATGAGACAAATAAAATGATTGTAGTCATTGAATTTGAGCCAGTGATAAGTTGCCACCCCCGATCTTATCACTAAATTGGAGCAGTTCATTTAGATCGCCAATAATACAACTTGGGAACGGAGTCGAATTAATAAAGCTAGATAGTTCATTCCAATATTGATTTTTATCATGATCTTGGGTCAATACCAATAAGTAACTCAGTGTGGTTTGTTTCTTTATTTAAAGTTTTAAGACTAGTAATACGCGAAGTGGAAATAAGATCTAACACTTGTAACTTATTTTCATTCCAACCTACCCATATACCTCCTGAATGGTTAACAGGATCAATAGTTATTGTCTTCTCAAATGGATAATGACGGTTCAATTGTCTACTAGTAGCTGGATAAACCTTAGTTTCTAAAATGAAAAAAATATCCGGTGAAAACTTACGAACAAGGAAATGTGGTTTCGATAGTGTGTGGCTTTTTGATACCATGAATGTTCCAGCTAATAATCTTCATCTAGAATAAGAAAATAAGCCTCCGCAGCTTACTAAAAACCAATGATTGCAAAGAATGTTAAAATAAAAGAATCAATGAGATAAACTAACTCCGGTCTGAGAATACATATGCAGATAGCATTGTATTTGCATTCTATCAAGTAATAATCAAATAGCAATATTACAACTAAAACTAATTAATTATCCTTTATGGATAAGAATGAAGCTACAAAAAACTGGTCCAAAACTCCATCTCCACCATTTGTTACGAGAAAAGCATTTCTTATGTATGAAGTATTAAGGTTGAAAAGAGTTTGAAAGCTAAAGTATTTTCATTGATATTGAACAGTATTTATACACAACAAGATAGGAGTAGAATCCTATAATAGAGGTAACAAAATAACATAATCCTATAAACAAGGTAATGGAATAAAAGAATAAGTCTATCTAAGAATAGAAGATTACAATAGATAAATAAGGGATAGAATAACAAAAATATACAAAAAGATAATAACAAAATATTTTTTCCCAATATGCCCATGCAAGTTGGACGGTTGGCAAGACAGTCCTAACTTGGATGTGAGTTTGGAAAAACGATCGCGAGGGAGGGCTTCATGAGCGCATCTGCAAGCTGGTCATGACCACTAATGTGCTGGACACAAATTGAGCCAGCTTGAACCAATTCTTGGACAAAGTGAAAAGCAAGAGCCAGGTGCTTTATACGAGAGTGGAACACCGGGTTTACAACATAGTGGGTGGCACCAAGATTATCACAGTAGATGGGGGGTGGTTGAGTGATGGAGACGAGCTCGGAGAGTAAAGATTGCAACCAAACAACCTCTACAGTAGTAGTAGCAACCGCACGGAACTCGGTTTCGGTGGATGAACGGGTAAGAGCACGTTGTTTTTTGGAGCTCCAAGAAATAGCATTGCGACGTAGAGAAACAATATAACCAGTAGTGGATATATAATCATCCTTGTCACCCGCCCAATCTGCATCAGTTAAGGCATGGAGAGTGGGTGGAGAATCCCGATAAAGTTGTAGACCAAAGTGAGACATGCCCTGAAGGTAACGAAGAAGCTGTTTGAGAGCGGCCCAATAAGAATCGAGAGGACAGTGCATGAATTGGGATAACTTGTTGACTGTGAAGGCAATGTCAGACCGAGTGAGTGACAGGTATTGGAGACTACCAACTATAGCGCGATACTCACTATGGTTGGTAATTGGGTGGCCAACGTGAAGGGTGAGTGGGGGATGAGCAACCATGGGTGTGGCAACGGGTTTGGCAAGGTGCATTTTGTGGCAGGTGAGGAGGTCTTGGACATATTTTGTTTGATTTAGGTGAAGGCCAAGAGAGTTAGGAACAACTTCAACACCAAGAAAATAGGACAACGACCCTAAGTCCTTGAGCGAGAACTTGTGAGATAGGGTGGAGATGAATGACTCGATAAGTGTAGGGGAGGGGCCGGTGACAATAATATCGTCAACGTAGACAAGGAGGTACATGAGGTTGGAATGGTTATTGTAAATAAAGAGAGATGGGTCAGCAACAGAGTTACGGAAACCATACTGAATGAGATAGGTTTTTAATTTTGTGTGCCAAGCACGCAGTGCTTGTTTGAGGCCGTAAATAGCCTTGGATATGCGACATATGTGAGTGGGGTTGGTGTGGTTCTTGAGGCCAGGTGGTTGGGTCATAAAAACAGTTTCATTAAGAGTTCCTTGTAGAAAGGCATTGTTGATTTCAAGTAGGCAAAGAGACCAGTTGGAGGTAACAGCTAGGGATAAGATAAGGCGAACGATGGTGGGTTTGACGACAGGGCTGAAGGTTTCAGAGTAGTCAAGCCTGACCCATCGGTGGAATCCCATGGCAACAAGACGGGCCTTGTAATGTTCCGTGGAGCCATTTAGATTATATTTATCCGAAAAACCCATTTACAACCAATGATATTTTGACCGGAGTCGGGCGGAACAAGGGTCCAAGTATCATTATTGGTAAGAGCAGAGAGTTCGTTAAGCATAGCTTGGCGCCAATGGGGAATATGAATGGCCTCGGCCGCGGAGGTGGGCACATAAGTAGGATCATTCAAGGTGGTTTGGTGGAGGTATTTGGAGTTAGGTTTGGTGATATTGTTTTGTAGTCGGGTGACAAGGCGCGGGGGAGGAGGAGGCGAGGGTATAGGGGAGGAGGGAGGAGAGGAGGTAGTGAGGTGACTGTTTGACGGTAGAGAGGAAGGGGAGGAGGCGGGTGCAGGTGAAGTGGGTTGGTTTTGTGGTGTGGGGGTTAGCGTTAGAGCAACAGGGGAAAGTGGGGAGAGGAGGAGGGTGGGTTGCGGTATGGGCGTAGTGGTGGAGGTAGAGGTTGTGGGTTGGGAAGCGGATGTAGGGGCGGGCATGAGCAGTAATAACGAGCGAGGTAGGGGAGGAGTAAACCACGCGTCGCTAGAGATGGGCGAGGGGGTTGGAGTGTTGGTGGAGGTGAGATCGGGGTAAGGGAAGGTGGATTCGACAAAACGAACTTGACGGGAGACATATAGGCGACTTGTGGTGGGATCAAGACAATTTCACACTTTGTATGGAGGAGTAACCAAGGAACACACATGGGGTGGAGCGATTTTGTAGTTTGTGAGCGGTGTAGAGGCGAAGCCATGGGTAGCAAAGGCACCCAAAGGCACCCAAAGCAACGAAGTTTGGCATATTTGGGTTGTTGGTTGAATAGTTTGGCAAAAGGAAAAGTGTTGGATAGGGTCAGTGTGGGCATTCGATTTATGAGGTAAGTAGCGGTGGAAAAAGCGTGAGTCCAATATTTGAGAGGGAGTTTGGCATGAGAGAGAAGGGAGAGGCCAGTTTCAATTATATGACGGTGACGCCTTTCGTCATAGCTATTGTGTTCCGGGTTGTGAGGAGTGGTGGTGAGATGAGTGATGCCATGGTCAAGGAGGTGAGGTGTGAGTTTAGTGTATTCACCTCCATTGTTGGAGTAAAGATGTAGAATAGGCTTGTTAAAATATTTTTCTACTAACACCCGGAAACGAGAGAAAGTAGTGATGAAGGTGTCGGATTTTTGTTTGAGGGGATAGAACCACACATACTTGGTAAATGATCTACAAAAATAACGTAGTATTTGTAGTTGTCATGGTTGTATAAGGGACATGTCCAAACATCACTAAATATAATATCTAAGGGAGCCGTAGAGTTAATTGTAGATTGAGAAAAGAAAGTTTACTGCTTTTATTGATTAAGCAGGCATTACAATGACTAGGGGAAACAAAATTAAAAATAGGAAGGGAAAATTACGATTGAAGTTGGCAAACAATTTGAGGTGCTGGATGTCCTAATTTGTGGTTCCATTCATGGTAGTTGGTGGAGGTGCTTGTGAAAAGGTGAGGTGATGGCGGGATCCAGTCATAGGTACTGCCCTTAGGTTGGCCTTGGAGAAGAGTAAGACCCGTCTGGGTTTCCTTCACACGAAAAAAGGAAGGTAAGAATTCAACAGTAATATTGTTATCTTTACAAAGTTGGAAGATGGAAATAATGTTTCGAGATACAGTTGGAACACAAAGAACATTGTGAAAAAGTAAAGGTTTGGAAGAGGTGGGTAGAGAAAAAAAACCTATGTGACTGATGGGAAGAGCAGATCCGTCACCAATTATAAGCTCATCGGATCATTCATAGGGTGCATGGAGAGAGAGATTTGAGAGATCATTGGTGACGTGATGGCTTGCACCACTGTCAAGGAGCCACGAAGGAGAAGTGGGAGGAGCAGCGGCATAAGCCACGTGGGCATGGGGGGTGAACTGGTTGGGCGGGTTTGGCCTGGTGGAGCTTGGGGGTGGTGAGAGCTTCTTGAAATTGGGACATTAGGATAGTACGTGGCCTTGGGTATGGCACCACTGGCATTTTCCAAGGAACGGTTTGGACGGGTGGGTGGTGGTGTTGGGTAAGAGGTTGTGGTAGGTGGTAGCCGAGGGGTTGGAGCTGCGGGTGAAGGGCCATTTGCAAGCGGCATGGATGGATGGTGGGAAGTCAGGATTTGGGTTGTTGGTGGTGTTGGGATGGGTGAGTTCAAAGTTTATGAGTTTTTCATGGAGCTCTTCAAAGGTAATCGGGTTGTCACAGCCATTGATAGTATCAATGACTGGTTTGTAGGTTTCATAGTCTAGACCTTGAAAGACTTTGGCTATGATGTCTTCGTGGTCCATGGGTTTGCCTATGGCGACTAGTTTGTCAGTACAGACGTTGATAGACTGCATATAATCAGTAATGGTTTGGGTAGTTTTGGTGATGTTTTTGAGGTTGACCTTTTTTTTGAAAAATATGACACCGAGAGGGGTTGGCATAGGTTTTGGCAAGGGTTTGTCATGCTTGTGCAGTAGTTAAAGCATGACAAACTAAGGAACCGACAAAGGGAGTAAGAGTGACGAGAAGAGCACCAAGGAGAAGTTGGTCTTGATGGCTCCAAGTGAGATAGGCCGGGTTTGGCGTGGTGGTACCGTCATTGTTGGTGAGGGTAGCAACGGGTGGTGGGGTTGTACCATCAACAGAGTGATAGAGATCATAGCCAACAAGGATAGCTTTGATTTGGGGAAGCCAAGATGTGGTGTAGTTGGTTGGGGTCAGTTTGGTGACATTAGGAAATTGGATGAGAATAATCGGTTTAGAGGGCTCGTTTTTTTTAGGTTTGACATGGGGACCGGGTTCAGCCATGGCACAAGAGGATAGAAGTTTGGATCAGTAAAGCTCTGATACCATGTAAAGGTTGAAAAGAGTTTGAAAGTTTAAGTATTTTCATTGATATTGAACAGTATTTACACACAACAAGATAGGAGTAATCCTATAATAGAGGTAACAAAATAACATAATCCTATTATAAACAAGGTAATGGAATAAAAGAATAAGTCTACCTAAGAATAGAATATTACAAGAGATAAATAAGGGATAGAATAACAGAAATGTAAAGATAATAACAAAATATTATTTCCCAATATGAAGAACATGGGTTGATCATCTTCCCTGCATGAGTCTAACCAAAGCCATGGAATGAGTATATTCCAAAAATGAAATATTAATTTGCAAAGATCTAATAAAGGAACCCAAGAGCAAACTATATCAAGAAGACCTAAAGGAAGAAGTACACTGATGATCACAATAAATTGCAACCCCATGACACAAAGAAAGTAAATTTTATTTATAAACAACCTTGTAACAACAAGGATTCCACCATACATAACTTCCATCTTATCAACAAGTTTCAGCAGAAAAAACCCCTAGGTAGCTACAGTACTAAGCAAAGTCTCATTAGTAAGCATCCACCATACTCGACAGTAAGCTACTTGGAAAATACACACTACTAGTTGGAGAAAAGTACAATACTTGATAGAAAACCATAACATCCATATAAACCAACAAAACACAACATACAAAACGTGGTGGAGATAGCCATCATGACGCTCGTTATCCCGAATAAAAGATAAGCTTACTTGTGATGTCCCACAAAACATATTGCTAATAGGCCAAGAAGAGCCATCACAAACATAGTTCCTGGTGATAAGAAAAAATAACATAAAACAAAAGATGAAGTCAAGCATTGTATCCAAGAAATAATCCATAATTGAGCCTGAAAGAGAAAGAAAATGAGCAACACTAAAAAAGACTATTATCATCCTTTACGAGGAAAAGAAGACGTTGAATCCATGGAATCATCAAGACGATGTCGTTTATTTGAATCTGTAGATTCTGACATGCGATCCGCATCCATAGCATTAAGAAAATCGTCTTCAATATCCTCATTAATATCATCCAGGTTTTTCGAACACCAAAGCCAAAAATCCCTATCATCGTCTTTGCCAGGTAAAGCAGGAGAAGGACTAGGAGAAAAAATTATGAAAGATGATGTATGCTTTTCTAACAGAACTTTTTCGAATGTATCATTCAACATTAGTGGTAAAAATCGACTAGAGGATACAGGGATGGTCCCAGAAGATTGCAGAATCGAATTACCACCAACATTCGAAGCATTAACATTATTGATTCTACCGCTAAAGTCAGCTGTCCAGGTTGATTAACCATAGGTGGAGCAGAAGTATGAGCTAGCTGAGACTCAGAGAACTTATCAAGTTGTTGGTCAACCATTAGAGATTTCAGAATGATTGGTTTATCTTTATACTTAGAAGGATCAACGTTGCAAGTTTTACACTTAGGGAAAACAGTAATCCATTTATCATTAAGACCATGAGAGTTATTCGAATGATCCTCAACACGACAAGAATTCAGTCCCTTTGAAAGAAAAGTTAGAACCAAACCTATGAACCACAACTTCTAAACAAGTAGGTTTAGGCCTAAAAGGACAAGTATCCAATTAATGATTATTACCACCACAGAGAGCACAAATTTCATGAAGCCCTTCATATTCCAAGCAAAATTCACGTTTAAATCCATCAAATTCAACATTAATACCCCCCGATAAAGGTTTAGTAATATCAATATTAACATAGACTCTAGCAAACTTAACTTTTTTTCACAGTAGTAGGATATATTCATCAAGTCTTACAAGAGAACCAAAAGGTTGAAATAACTGACGAAGCCAATCCTCGTACCACAAAACCCAAGGAAGAAGTGGGATTCGGATCCATTCATCCACTCTAGTTATTTCAGTCTCATATGAATTGAAGAAAGGTTGCCACGGAAGTATAACAAAATTAAGGCCTTGGACAAACCAAGGATGATTATACCAAACCAAGGTCCTATCATCAACATTAGTTAATCTAACAAGAACTCAATGATTACCCATGTCAAGAAAAGAAACAGAGCCTTTAATAAACTTCAAGTCATTTTTTAATTTAGCAAAAATAGCCAGACAAGTCTTCCCCCCAAATCTTACCTATAAGACATAGCGACTTAAATTCCTTCATGAGGTCAAGCATGTTCGAGACTAGACCCGGATTCCCTTCGCCTTCTAGTTGAACATGAGTGGGAACGTCATTTTCATGACAGTAAACGACATTTCCAAAGATGCTACTGGGATCAGCACCGAAATTGTGACATCCCAATCCGGGCTTCGTGACGTCCGAGTAGGAGATGTGGGAGGGGACAACTACAAAACATCCATCTCTATGATTGCATCTATGTTCATTGTTAGGGGTTGGAGATTGGGCATGATGAACACAATTGGTATTTTTGCAGGGTGAGTGAACAATGGCATTGTCATGAAGAGGAGTAGGAGGACCAGTATTAAGAGAAGACGTAACACTCCTAGTTTTAAACCTACACACAATATAGATATCGAATATGGGATATTAACTTGAATTGGCCAGGTTAGCCCAGGATGATATATATAGGCCTCAATACATGATTGAAAGATGATGCCATACATTCAAAATTAGAAGCAAAACAAACGTGGCAAAACCTGAGGAAATGAGAGTGAAGGTGTCACATTTTGAAAGCATATAGACTACCATCAACAAGCATGAATTCAAATTAAGTGTCAAACAACAAAGAAGTGAATAGTGAATTGTGCGACGAATCAAAAAGGTGGCTACAAAGTGGAGATTACAGAAAAAACCAGAGGAACAACAGTCATTATCATACTGTGAACAGACTATCCAGCAAAATTGGTACTGTAGCATGCAAGTGGCTAAGAGACTCTTGAAAATAATAAGAGAAGGAAGGGGGAGAGACAGAGAGAGAACATCACATGAGATCGAAGAAGAAGGATGTGTACAAGTGCTGCCGATACGACCCAGACGCCATTCGTCGATACCACCATAAGCCCATAGTCCAGATTTGAACGCCAAATCATCAATTGAAAAGTTAGGGTTTTGATGTGATGCCACAACTAGTTTCCAAAAGTAAAAACCCAGAAAATCAATTGCAATTGTCGACTGATTTGTGAGCGATCGCTGATGAGGCAAAAGGATTATGTGACACCTAACAGATAAAAACAAGGATTGATCTTGAGATTGAGATAAAACCCAAAACTCGCACCATCCAAGAGTACTGAGTTGTTCATGAACATAGAAAAGGGAACTATTAACGAAGCAAAAAGGGGCAAGGGAATTACTAAGGATGAAGAGAGAGGAGACAGAAGAGGTTGAATGTCATGGAAGATCTGGAATCGGTGATGGCGATTTATCATAGGGTACTTTTTTTTCATGTCAGAGGAGACAACTTTGTTGAAGAAAATATTGGGGAAGTTGAAGAAATATTTTCAAGAGAAAAGCATTGTTGTCACTTAATATTTGCCTCACTGATAGGTCACTCATCGGTGTGTTCAGTTGTGTGTTTTTTTTAGTTTTTCAGCCTTAACCTGTGGGCACTACCGATCAAAACGTACCCTTGAGTTACACATACTTAGCCTTCTACATTAACTGTCTACTGTTGATAGTTGACTTTGGAGGGTATGGGAAACTGCATGCTATTCCAGGGTGTTGACTTTACAAAACACATTTTGATTAATTCCCTCAGTTATGATATTGGTGAGATACTAATAGAGAGTAGTTTCACTTCATTCGTCCCATCCAAATGTTGTCAAATATCTATTTTTTTTTTGTCCCATTAAAATATTTGTCAAAAAATGTTACTCCTTCCATCACAAAGTTCTTTATAGAGAAAGAGCACGGAGTACAAGGAGTGTCGTGAAAGAGGAAGACTTCCCGTATTGCCTTTGTTTTGGTTTTATTATTGCACGTGGATTTATTTGTTGTT
>BSSO01004026.1:0-15261 GCA_030267885.1 Mesembryanthemum crystallinum
GAAAAAGTTTCTGAATTGACCCTTTCACTAATAAGGGGACATCCTAAATATTTATCTAAATGGGTTGAAGCACTCATCTCGAGGATACCTTTAAAGGAATTTGTCGTACGACGATCAATATTTTTAGTACACTGGAAAGCATTTGGCGATGTTAATTTTTTGACCAGACATACGACAGTAATCCTCCAAATTGGATTTAATCTTATGGCAACTCTGATTAGTAGCTTTAGCGAAGATCATGGTATCATCAACAAATGTGAGGAATGGCAATTTCTCTGCACCCTGGCAAATCTTAATACCAATATTCTTAGATGAGATATTACTTTCCCGATGAAGGCGACGAGCCAAGACTTCAGCACACAGGATAAACAAATATGGAGATAAAGGGTCACCCTGGCGTAGATCCCTTGAAGCAGAAAATGTTTGACCAGGAGAATTGTTAACTAGAACCGAAAAGGTGGGAGATGAAATACATTCCATAACCCAAGCTATCCAAGTCTCACTAAAACCAAACTTACGAAGAACCTCCTTAATGAAATTCCAATCTAGACGATCATAGGCTTTTTCCATATCAAGCTTTACTGCAAGCCAACCACTACGCCCTTGTTGTTTGCTAGTTTGGTTTGTACCAAAACCCCTCGGCTTGCTTAAGGGATAAGAGTGTCGAACCACTCATATCAACCCTTTATTGGTAATGTTCTTTGCTAGTTTGTCCACATTTAAAAGTGCACCAACTTCATCCGTCCAAGCTTCCTATTCAGCATGTACTAGATTTAACTCTCGAAATACTCAAGACGATAATTAGACATAAAATCACATATTACATGTATCCTAATGTTTTATATAACTCTTGTAAGATAACTTTAGACATTTTTTTAAATCACTCGAAAGTGATCTTTGACTCTTTTTCAAATGTTTAAAAATCTAAGTTAAACTGGTCAGCCACCATGTTGTCAGATAATGTTTCGTTTGTTGTCAAATGTGAAAATAAACTGATTGTCTCATCTCCATGTCTGAATTTTGTCCAAAATTAGTTCACAAGAGTTAAACCTTAAGGAACCAATATAAAATTTTATTAAATTTTGGGGTATCTCACATATATTTTATGATATCTAACTCTAATCTTTAGGACGATAGGATTTGTGGGAGAGCGAGGGAGAAATGTGATCTCTATTAATATTAGGAGTTTTCTATTGGAGATATCTTTATTCAAAGGGTGATGTACAATATATTGATTTACATTAGAAAATAACTTTCTCGAATGCATTGAGTTTTAATGTGTACTGAAAACCAATATGACAACTAGATCCAAATGGAGAAGTATATCCTTTCAACCAAATTTTTTTGGTCCATCATACCGCACAAACACGCCATTACAAGTAATATACAACATATACATGGAGGCCATTTTTCATATACAAAAAAGCCATAACCATCAAATTTACCACTCTTCCAAAGAGCATGAGCTCAAGAAGACCATGAATGGTGGCAACAAAACCAAACGATACTGCGGCGCGACCAACGAAACACACAGTAAACCATACAATCAAAGTCTGCCAGCTGATTGGAAATCGCTCAAGACCACATCATCGAGAAGAAAATTCGCATCTTGCAAACCTGTCAAAGAAGTTAAAAACATAAAATATGTCACAAAAACTACAACTGTAATTTCTCTGCAAGGTATTAGTACTTAGTTTCAGGAAAAACCTAGGCAAAGGTTTCTCTGTCTTGTTGCAGGCAATCCTTGATGAAGTCCACAACAACCGGGGCTAACTCAGCTTGGTGTTCAGTGTAGCAATGATGCTCCCTCTATGATATGTAACTTGTGGTTAGGTATCACCTTATTGATTTCATATGCATCCTCAATAGGGATAACTTCGTCAGCAAATACATGAACAGTCAATACCCTGAGCATGACGATTCAAAGTGAGAAAGTGAAATTAATTCAATGGACCTGTTATTGCAAGGTAGAAAATCCAATGAGGGAGATTGTCAAAATAATTTAGTCACAACAAATGTCTTCTCAATTGCATGGTTATGACCAACCTCACTGAGTCATGCAGATCGATACGATGGAAAGGGAAAATATATGGTAACATCACATATTGCAGATGAGACGTTATTTTGGGATAAGAGGGTTAGTAAGGAGCTACAATCAGCCATTGCAAATGATGTCATGAGCACCTAGTACGAAGGAATCCATAGCACTTCAAAGTTGTAGCAATAGAGTCGAATAATCATAAAGTTGAGGCTAATGTTTGTAAATGCAACAAATGCTGGAGAGCGAATGGAAAAGCTCAACAATGATGTCTCTTAAGAAGAACTGCAAAATAAATGTAAAAAGCTTGCTTGATATATATACAGTCTAAAAGCAAGATGTATAAAAACCGATATGAGGGAAGTATGACCTGCCAATCTAACAACAAAGTCGGCAAAAAGAGAATCTTTTAGTACTTCATTCTTTCTCCTCTGCCCTACCATTGTGAGACATTCACTAGAATATTTTAAAGTACCTTGAGTATGAAGATAAGGGAATCTACTACGAAAATTGGCATTAAAACGGGCATTTAGCAAGTATAATCTCGTGCAGCAAACTATCATGTCCAATGACCTCTCCATCTAAACCCTCGACCTAGCACTTGGAGCAAGAGTTCACAAGGGAATATCGACTTCAAGAGTGGCTCCAAGATGACCATATTACCTCCTAACCTTGGAACTTCTTTTACTGAGTAGCTCCATGAGTGGCTCCAAGCTCTACAGCCCAATGTTACTTGGACTCTTCACTTCGACAAAAGTATTTGTGTCGGATCCTCGGGCATTAGGATACAATATGACACACACTTCAAATTAGAACAAATTCGAGAAAAATAATCCTTAAAATAGACGAGTTCAATCGTCAGATCCCCACCCGAACCCGATACTCGGCTCATCGATCCCCAAGACTGAGAAACATACATGTTTGCTATTCTAGTATACAAAGTCACCCCACCAATTTCTATTCAATTCTCCTGTTTCTAAATCTTCATCCAGGCAACAATGAATTGAAGGACATGCATGAATGACAACAACAACAACTTAACCTTTTACAAATATACATGAATGCACATGTAATTAAACAATTAAACAATCCTTTTTTCATCTCGAACTTGCAATCTTTATTAATCATGAGGCATGCCTCATGCACATCTGTATTCCAGCGGTCCATCAGACCTTTCTCAATCACACTAAACAGTACCTTTCCTGCGAAAGCAAAACCACCAACAAGGCAAACTAATTAATCAAGCACACCAAATTGACATATTCCTCTGAATTGACATGTGTGATATCTATAACGAAGAAGTATAATCCACAGTAAGGTTGTCTACTAGTTCTAAACACGAGTCACAGAAAAAAAAAAAAGAAAGAAATTAAATAAATAAAAAATTGAGTCCAAAATCAATATGGTTACACCTATTGAAGTCTTACTTGGTCTATGCCCACCTACCCCAGCATGCAATTTTATTCTTACCCATATGCTAGCATCCCAAGAGTATGGAGTGTATGAGTAAAATGCCACAGTACAGATCACAAAATCAAATGTCTTTTTTTTTTTTTCCTTTTTCTTTACTCGGACGGAAAGAGTAGAAACACAAATGGCTGTACATTTATTCTTAAGTAACTTCAAAAATAATACTGAAAAGGAGAACAGAAAACTACATAGAATTGGCCATTAAAGCAGAAAATGAAATTCAAGTAAGCATAGAACTGCAATGAAATGTCATGAATTGGTACATTTCATCACAGTAATAAAGTAATGATTAATAATTAGATTGCTACCTGTTCCTTTACACTTACCATCAATACATCCGTTCTTGATTCTTTCCATGAAATCTTCACCCAACATTTCTCTTATTCCTTTCTTCAAGTCAAAACGTCCAGATAGATTTACAAAATGCAAGTTACTTAAATTAACACGATATTTTAGCATCGTGTGAAGGATTTCCTACTTAGTTTTCCAACAAATCTAGATGAACTGATATAGAAGATTACAAAATCTTGCTCAGTATAACCCTAATGATATTCAACTAGAATAGACCTAGAAATGAGTCAACAGACTCTGGAATATAAGGCTTTTGAAACAAACTTGGGGCAAACATAAAAATGTACCTATGATTCATTTTCTCAACAGTCTTCACTTATCCTGTTCCTATTTTGAATCATTTAACATGATTCAAGTTCATTGACTTCCCTTGATGATCGTGGTCAAGCTCTTGGAAGAAACTGAAGCTATAATATATGAAGGTTTAACTTGTTATGTAAATTTTGAAATCAAAGATCTAATCAATTTTTGAGCATTTGGATGAGCAAAGAGCTTACTTCTGATGGTTAGGGTCACTTAAATAAATCATTCATGTAAGATTAATATTAAGGGATAAATCCAGATTCCAAGGTTAATTAGGCCATGATTTCAGCACTTAAGCTGCAGATAACAGCTTAATATGGGAGAGAACTGATTTGTTGACTTTAGAGCATGGAAGCAGCTCACAGTAGGTAAAACAGCTAATAGGAGTGGAAAATTGAATTATTCTGCACTTGACTGATCACGATTAAGGTTCAGAGCAGCAGCAAGACAACAGGTATAATATCTCGAACGAGCTGTAACAGAATATAAACTAGCTGAACAGAGTGTTGGTCGAGCTCAGACCGTTTATTAGATGAGCCTTAGAATTCTCTCCGTGTTTGTTCATTTAGTTCATGAACAAGATTTTTTTGGGTGTTGGCATCCTCTTTTGGCGTGGCTAAAGGGCACCTCTTAACGCACGGCCTCGAGCATTCCACGATTAAATCGTGTACATGCTCCCCAGGAGGCTTGAAACCCTGACCTGGTGTATAAGCTATTGGTTGTTAATCTTGTTACCAGTGGGTCAAACACCTCTTGGATAGTTCATGAACAAGCTTTGACTGAGCTTGCTTGCGAGCTATCTAGGGATGTATTGGTTTGTTTCAGCCCTAGTTTTTGTGTGAGTAAACACTGGGATAGTATCTAAATTCTAAAGAGAGTCTGTTGGAACTTAAACATTGAACAAAAAGCTAAAATAAAGTCATTAGAGTAAAATGAGTGACAGATTATTTATGGCAAAGGATAAGAAAAAAGTGGTAAGAAAGTATGAGATAATTTAAGAGTGTAAGAAGTAGAAATTAAGCAGTGTTACAAATGTTTTTCATGAGGTTGAGAGAGGTAACACACTAAATCCTCTGATATTTTAGAATTCATGAATATCATGAGTATAATGTTAGCGTGTAACATCAATCAGTATTTTCCAAAAATTCATAATATCTGAGTTGTTTTTCCTCTTTCTTGGGTGCATATCTAGTGAGTGGCTGTCTCGTTTCCAACGGAGTCATATCTTGAGTATGTTGAATCCTTAAAGTTTCAGTTTGTCTAAGAACCTTGTCCTATATATCCAAGGAAGCAGTTCATACAAAAACTCTCACTCTATTAGAGACCTTTCACTATATAAGAGACCTTTCACTTCCAAAAGAAGCATAATGAAGAATGGAAAGTCAGAAGAATTGTGGGAACAATAGAAAGGGCTGATTCCCGTCCAAGACTCTTCCCATAACGCAATTTACCCGAAGTCCAAAAGGCACAAGTCAGGGCTTGGATTTACAACAATATCAAAAGGCCTAAACCTATACGGCTACATGTAATTCTAAAGCCTTACACACAGCTCACTGAATTATCTGTCAGTATCTCTAAATAAGATCGCGGGAGTCACGACCTATAGGTTGGCTATAGTCAACATCCTGAGTTCATCACAACCTTATTACATCATCTCTTTGCAAGGAACTCCAACTTAATAACAAAAAAATAATTGCTTGAGACATTCATAAATGAGTAGCCTAACTTTGTTGATGGTGGCAATTACACAGCATGATTCAGAAACAAGCAAAAGAGAAATCTTGTTGAGAATAGGGCAATTAACTAATTGTGAACGGAACCAGAGATTCAGTAATGGCATGCAACAGAAACAATAGATGCATTAAAATCCTAAAATGAAGGATTGGATATATGATAATCTCAGGTAATTTCCATGCTTAGATATATACCTTTACTGTTCCCCACAATCGCACTCACAACATGGTTTGCCCCATGGAAGTGCTTGATAACAGAACATAAATCTTCCACCTCTCTCATGAAGTTACCATATGAAAATTAACCATCACTTCTTTGCACAACATAACAGAGGAGCTCATGAGAGTGGTACTAGAGAACTTATTACATAACAATTCCCTCAATAGGAAAATAGACAAGCAATCTTACCACAAACATACACACCCGAGACCAAAACAAAACGACATTTTATTACCCAAAGTACAGAGCATCTCGTGAAGCATAAGAAACATTTCACACTGCAACTTCCAGCAGCAAGAAAATCTCATAAAAATGTAAATAAACCAACTCAACCAAAAGCTTAGGCCCTGTTTGGGGTGATTGTGAGTTGCCAGTTTTCAGTTTTTTTGAAAACTTGAAACCAGATTTTGGAAACCACTTTTTTTGGTTTCCAGTTTTCTGTTGTCAGTTATGAAAATCGAGCAGACAACTATAAGCACAATTGATTTCAGTCCTAAATTCAATTTCTATAAAGAGTTGAAATTTTTTCAAAACAAAAAACTGGCAACTGGCAACCATCCCGAACAGGGCCTTAAGTTGCTGATTGGAGGCCCCATCAATAGTTATATTCCCTACACCCCCTCACGCAAATTCCACTTATGCTTGAAGCATGAAAGATGCACAAGTCGGCTCTACCTTGTGCTTAGTTGGCTCCACTATAGGAGCAGGGGATTACTAGGATTCAAACGCAAGACCTCTTGGTAGTTGTAGCTCTGATACAATGTAAAAGAAAGTATGTTGAATGGATCGACCACCTTTGGGAGCCCTAGTGCTTATATTTATATTACTAGGGTATTAAAGCAAAATTACAATATTGTCCTCGGCTACACCATATTAAAAACAAACACTTAGTACCTATAAAGCAGCCACAATTACTTTATGTAGCTAACCAAGAAGTCTCTCGTCCTTTGTTGCCTCAATCCCCCATAAAGCAAATTTTGTAGCATACTTGCATTTCGTTCCTATCTTCCTACATTAAAAAATGCTGCTGCCTCCTTTCTACAAGGGATTCAATTGGAGTTCAAGAACAGATCAACGTCACAACTCATGATCTTGACGATCGCAGCTAGGCGGCTCTTTGAAATAGGATTAGCGTCGGTTGAAATAAATGGGAAAACTGCTGTCTATGTTACTCCGTCTTGGCTACAATTGTCAGACATGAGCACGTGTCTAGGTGTCAGACTCGCCATTTTTTGGGAAATATTGGCAGTTTTTGGCCTAAAATGAAGTGTCGAGTATCCATACTCATGTTAGAGTGTCGAGGACCCGACACGGGTACTTGAGGTGAAATGAAGAGTCGGAGCAACATCACGTGCTGTTCTCCTGTTCCTATGCCTAGTTCCAGATTTCAGAACATGGACTATGATAGTAACCTAAACATGTGACTCTGAACCCAATATTAAGTTCCTAAATCCTAGCATCACTCTCAACATTATGAAGGAGAAATTCCGGATAAGCATAAAGTGAAAGTTCTTTCTATCAGAATGCACATCACAAGGTCACTGATCATCAGATATTACTTACCCATTCCCAGAGAAATCAAACCGAAAGGCACAAATACCTTCCTTTTCCAATGCAACAGAATTGTTCACCATGTTTATCTGCTCCTGTAAGCAGAGACGACAGATACGTGCAGTCCATTCAACAACTTATCAAAGATAAGGACTTGAAAATAAATTAAGAAACATATCTAGAAGATATCTCAAAGGGTCAAACTTTTAAGTTACTCATAAAAACTATCCATTTTAAATATGCACAATGTTGTTATATTATTTGGCCAACATCTTATTTCTAATCCCTCCACATTTGCCTGTCATGAATCATATAATTCTCCCACTAAAACATCAAAATAGCTTATATACATCTAGTTACTAACCTTACTGCCACCCATGGCACAATATTACAACCTCTTTAGATCCTGTTTCATGTAAAAGCCCAACCAGCTTCTCGCCATAAGTGTTGAGTATGATGATTTTCTGTGGCTGAGTCACTATGTTTGATTTGTACCAAATTAAATATCACTCATGAGAAAGGAAACTTGTATATCTAATTCTGCCAGCTACAATTACAACACAAATACAGTCTTTCTACAACAACAACATAAAGAAAAAGAAAAAAGAAAACTCCCTTATGTCCCGATATTATAGCCAATATTACTACGTTAGGATGCCCGGAATAAGTAGTTACTTTCCTAAAGTAGTAGTGAATAATGGTTGTATGGTCAAAATTTCGAGGGGTGGTTACTATGTAACAACTAGATATAGAAGGAGGAGTGATATAACTCATATTAACTGGAATACTGCGCGCCAGGTCAAGCAACGAGGTGTGAGTACTTGTTACAAAACTTGAATTGGGAAAAGGCATAATAGGTTAGCCTCATGAGTAACCAATTTGCACCCGAAGTGCTTTTGAGCTTTTGTACCTGTAGGACTACTTATGCAGATAACGTGTCCTGAATTATTTGTAGTCTCTGTGTGTCATACCTTCACTACCATCAGTAAGCATCAAGTACTTTCTCACCATAGATTTTTAAATCAGAGTCATCGGCTCATCGCATTTGGTGAAGTAGGTTGTAAGCCACAAGTACAAACAGGAAAGAACATACTTTCAAGCAACTCCTGGGAGGCTGTTCCTGGAACATAATATGGTTAAACTTAAACCCTTGAGTCCAAGTTCACTCTGACGGGATCATGCTCCTTGTGCTCCCATTTAAATTTCTTAGAAGGTTGCCGACCACGGATGTAGAAGTACCACAAACAGGAAATAAGATACTACCATACAATTCCTGGAAGGGTATGGGGGTTCTGATAATATAGTCATGACTTGAATTTTACTGTAACATGATCATGCTCCTAAAAATGTTCAAGGTTCCCATTTTGGCAAGTCTCAAAATAATTCTCTGCCTTCCTTCAATAATGACTATACTATTTCCTTCAACTGTTCTTGTTCAAAAGAAGTTATATTTAAAAAGCAAGTCATTTAAGGGTGAGACAACAGTATTGGTCTTCTGATTGTGTAGTGATATTGTTAGGATTTTAAGTGTGATTTACAATCTCACACACACAACAATAAAGAACAAAAAAATCAAGGATCATAAGATACAACCAATTTAACGGGGATACCTGAGAGCCGGGAGAAAAACCACAAACATACTATGATTACTCTAAGATCAAGACAATGGGACTACGGTACGAGGAACATCTAACCCGAGCCCTCTTTATAGAATCTCCATGGAACTAACCTTCCAATTCTGATTCACCTAAAATCAGGAAACTAAATATTCAACTAGAATCTTATCTTCTCTAATATCTATATAACACACAAACAACTCTCCCTCCTCCCCTCTTTGATTGCCACATGTCACTTATGTTGGCATGGCATTACTTGACCAATTAAGACAATTAAGGTCACTTAATATGGATTGTGTGATTATAATTAACCACTCTCAAGTCTCACCCTATAGACTAAGATCACTTAAAGATTCTATAGAGATGGCAATTGCCATTAAATGTACCATCTTTTTGCTCTGTATGAATTATGTAACACTTTTCTTCGCTCCAAATATACCTTTCTTATAATCATATTTTCAATTCCGTAAATTCGCATTATTAATGACACCCCACCACTAGGGGCATTTGAAATCCATCTATATCCTTCCTTTCCCCCAGTTGCCTATGAATTCTAAGGCATTATAACACTAGTTGTAAAGGGTAAAGACTCAAATCAAACCCGAAATTTTTAAATCCAATCCCTAAACACAACATAATTTGAAGTTTGAAATATAACATGTCAAATATTACTGGAACAAATTTTTAAAGGAACAACAACAAAAACTGTTTGGCGGAAGCCTATTAAGAAATTGCTAAGACAATATAATTTATAACAATGAATAAACCATCACGCCAAATTAATGCTAAGAAACACAACACTCCTTACAAGCAAAGACATGACAAAGAACTAGATGCATTAAAGTTGTGTTCATTTCATGATTACCATTATCCTTTTAGTTCATTTCAAGTCAACACTTTCAATTTGATATGGGAGCATGTGGATTACGACATGGATGAACTTGGTTTTAAGAGCCCTTTGCTGCAAGTACATGAACTTATGTAATGTGCTTAAATGTGGTTATCTGGATGGATAATGGCAGCTTTGGGCTCCAAGGAACTAAGGGTGAGCCTAGTTCCTCAAGTTGTTCCAGCGTAACATTATTGGAAAGGAACATCCGGTGGAACTGTTCCAGCCGGAGAGGAGAGTAAATTGTTCCACTAAACTGCTACTGAAAGGCGTGCTAGCTGTCCAAAACGCGTGAATTGGTTACTTGGACGTGTGAACAACTTCTCCAAGTTAACTAGCTATCTTATTGCTTTCCGAACTTTGTTAGGATTACTAGTATCCGTAATGTCGTTAGTTTCCTAGTTCCAGTTACTTTCTCATTCCTAGTTTGATTCTTATTATTGCTTTGCTTATAAATAGGCACCGATGTAATCGGCTATTATTATTCAAACTCTGATAATTGAATTGAGTGAGATTTTCAGCTCTATTGTTGAGTGTTGAAACCATCTTTAAGCCTAGCAAAAAGTGGGTGACTATATGAGGACTTTAAATTGAATTTGGTGGCTCATCCTTTAGAGTTCAAGGGGTGGTCTCAATTTACAGCTTTTCTATATTGTTTCGTTCATCATCCAATAACCACAAAAATATCGTCATATCATTTTAAGATCTCCACATAAAGATTCGTTCTTGGTAGTTCAATTTACTCAAGTTTCAGCCTTGCATGTTAAAATTAGGCCTTACAATTCAATTATGCAACTTTGGATCCCTAGCATATTACTATTCATTAAGTTTAGTTCACATCAGCGCCATTCAATTGAAATGAATGGAGCTTTGAGTCTTCACATAACCAATAAAGAAAATGGGGAATGTTGGGTTTGGTTTAAACTTAGATGAGTGATCACTTTGGAAAATTGAAGCTATGTGAAATGTTAGATGCAAAATCCCATTGAACTAGAAAAAAAAAATGTTAGTTTGTGCCTTCAAAGTGAGCACCAAGATTTGATTTCCAAGCTAGGAATTTCAATTTCCATCACTAATTTTTCACTTGAACAAATAATCACCATAAATAGGATCACAACTTTGTGCAGAACATGAGAAATTTTTCACAACCCATTCATTGAGTCAAACAACAATGTCTGAGCAAGCCAGCACTGCAATTCTTTCAAATTTCAATTACTTCTTCAATAAAGAGCATCCAATCAATGAAAAAGTAAAGGGTATCAATAAAAATACACAGAAATCAAGCATATTTTTCATAAGATTACCATTGCTGAAGATGATATTAAGCAACATGTGTTAAGATCAGAAAAAGAGAGGAAAAAAAAAAAACAATGTTTCCAAACAGGCAACAGTTGGTAGACATGGATACCAATTACAATGAGTGTAAAAATTGTAGAGGAGAGAGAATTGTAGAACAAACCTGGGTCCAGCGCCATTGATTTGTGGGAGTTCTTTGAAGCAGCGATTAGCAGCTGGTAATCGGAGTAGTTGACCCGGGATTGGGAGTGAGAAACATGTTCATTGATCTTAACTATAGGATTTTTTGCGAAACACTGCCTTTTATCATGTCCATTTTGCGAACCACTACCTTTTAAAAAAAAATTTGCGAACAACTACCTTTTAAGATGGATTTTGTTGCGAAGTGATACCTTTAGCCGAATTCCAGCCAAATTTTTAGTGAAATCCCCAAAATACCCTTACCCCCCTTTATGTAATTCACTTAAATCCTCAACTTTTTTTTAACCGTGCACCCGGTTTAGAAAGTTTATATTATTTTATACGAACTGCGTAAAGGTACTTTTCACGAATATAGGAAAAGGTAGAGTTTAAGTGAATCACCTGAGAGGGGGTGAGGGTAATTTGGGGATTTCACTAAAATTTAGCTTCAATTCGGCTAAAGGTATCACTTTACAACAAAATCCATCTTAAAAGGTAGTTGTTCGCAACAAAAATTTAAAAGGTAGTTGTTCACAAAGTGGACATGATAAAAGGTAGTGTTTCGCAAAAAATCCTAAATTATATTCAAAGGTGGCAATGTGCCACCAATAATAGGTTTTTTTTTTTTTCAGAATTAGTTTTCGCATGGCAATTANTGGCAATTACCCATTATGCCCTTACCCCTTAGAACCCCCATCTTTTCTCTCTCTCCCCCCCTCCCTCCACAATGACAGACAAACCACCTACAAAACGCCTCTATAGGGGGCTCAAGCTTAATAACATAAACATTATCCACCATCTCGGTATCCCATTAATCATAAAGAATATTATAGTCCTACAATTAGTAGGACTAAATTAGAAAATAGTATCTATATATATTTTGATTAATTGTAATTTTAGAAACTGAAAAAAAAAGCCCGAGATAAATTTTCTAAAGGGTTGTCTAGATTTCTAGGCCCCACCAGTAGGGTCGTAGAACTACCTAGGCCCTACTATGGGAGGGTCGTGTAGATTCCTAAGTCCACCTAAGGTAGGGTCAATAGAGTTCAACGACCGTTCTAGAGTACAGCCTACCAAGTTCTACGACGCTTCAATGCTAGGGCCTAGTATGTCTTTTCTCTTGGAGTCAGGCCAAGAGTTCTAGGCGGCCTTCTAAATCGTTCAATGGAAAAAGAAAAAATTGGAAATGCAATTATTAGCGGAAAAAATTACCTGTAAACAGGGTCATGGTTCCACTGGAATGGGTGACAGTGGTAGGTGGCAGCAACAACGTCGGTGGTGGTGGGTGGATGGGTGTTCCACCTTGAGGAAGGAGATAGAGGGGAGAGGAGAGGAGATAGAATAGCTAAGGCTTTAAATGGGAAGGTAAAATAGGGACTCACCCTGCAAAATTAAAACTCGCCCCGCAAAAATTAACTTCTCTTTTTCCCCTTTTGGTGTTTGCAATTGAGGTGTGGCTAAAAGGGCACCTCCGTTCATGAATAAAATTCATGTAGTGTTCCCCATAGGGCTTGAACCTTAACTTGGTGTATTAAGTTATACTCCCTTCGTTCTCAATTGATAGTTACATACATTATTCATTTGAGAAATAAGGATGGAAATAAAATTTTCAAAATACCCCTGGTGAAGTTTGATTGTGACATTTGAAAGAGAGAAAAAGTGTACAAGTGGGAAGTTGATAGTGATTTTTGAAGGGATATGGATAAGGGTATATAGATAATTTCATCGCAAAAAAAAATACCAAAATAGGAAGTGTAACTTTCAATTGAGAACGAACTTGAACCAAAAGCGTAATAACTTTCAATTGAGAATGGAGGGAGTAAACTCTTTCAAATGTTTAACAACTTAAATATAACACGCCTCCGATCAAAAAAAAAAATATAACACGNAATTTTCTAATTTTCCTGTATCCATCTCCTATAAGTATTTGAACTCATATAATAGTATAATACGCACTCTATGGCAAATTGTCTTATGAATTACTTCTTCGCTTAATCAATGGTTTTGCTTGATTCGAATCACAATGAATGAGGGTAATGAATGTAAAGACGATTATTTTCAAGTCAATTTCCAAGCCTAGTAGAGTTTTTTGTCGTTTCAATTGCTTGTCTTTGTTGGCTCCAAGAAATTTTAAATTTAAGGTACATCTTACATATTGCTGCAATTTTAGTTCATTGGGGAGCATCTAAATACAATAGCCAAATTATATATACAGATACGACTTTTGAAATGGCAAAATTACTAATTACCATATCTTTAAATTATGAACATTCCCCTCTTCTTTTGCTCTCTCTATTTTATTTTATTTTCCATATTGAAGTTATCAAATTGTTGGAACCACATCAAAAAAAAAAAAAAAAGGAAAATTTGATACCAATATTCCCAAATTTGCAAGATAAAACAATAATATTCCCAAGATGAAAATTATATGTTAATATTCCCACGTTTGCACTTTTGTCACAAGAGTGTGCCATTAACTAATGCAATCACAACCCCCGTTAAATGGGAGGTGAAGTGGCATTTGAAACCGTCAAAGATGAAGGGAGTTAGTTTTTGCAGGTCACATTTTTAATTTTTATAGGGCAACTTCTCTTTTTACCCTTCACTTAAACCCCTAACTAGTCTCTCTCCTCTCTCCTTACCTCTCCGCACTCTCTATTCTCTCTCCTCACTTAAGGTGGAACACCCACCCAACCACCACCGCCGCCACGGCCCCCGCTGCCGCCAGTCCGCCACCTATCTCAGCCACTTGTTTTAATCGGCTTGTAATCGCATTAAAAAAAAGTCAACGAACAACAGAGGGCTGCCCAATGTTGGCCCTCACCCATGAGGGTCGTAGAACTTTCTAGGCTCCGTTAGGGGAGGGCCATCCAGAATCATTGACCCTCACCCAGGAAGGCCTAGAAAGTTCAACGTCCTTCATGGGTGAGGGCCTAGGATTTTGGACGGCCCTCCCCAAGAGGGCCTAGAAAGTTCTACAACCCTCTTGGGGTAGGGCCTAGGATTTTAGACAGCCCTCTTTTGCAGGGGCGGAACTAGGGGGAGGCCAGTAGTGGCCGTGGCCTCCCCCATGATTCTGAGCTCTTTTTATATAAAAAGCTTGCCCTTATTATTCGATTTTCCTTGCTTTCCTTGATTGGCAGCCGTATACGCACGTAAGACTCAATGGCAGTCTATGTCTGAGGTTCGAATCACGCCAAGGACACACATTCATTATATCATTACTTTATAATAGAAGTATCATTCTGACTAGGAAATTGATTAGGTGCCATATTAGAGAAAACCAATGACACACATTCATTTGTCTATATTTTTTTTGTTATTGTAATTAGAAAAGAAACCGCCGAATTACCAGATGGGTATTTTTTATAACCACCCTTTGCCACTTGGGTATATAAAAAACTGCCGATGCCAAATGGGTATTTTTAATGAACCAAAAGCGCATATGGGCCCAAAAACTCACAGCTGGTTACCAAAATTTCATTTTTCCTATTTTTTTGACATTGAAATACATTTCCTTATTATGTTTCTTTATCTAAAATCATTTTAATACTCCAAAAAACCCTTTTACTCCCAATTTTCTTGAGGAGGAGAGGGAGAAAAAATGGAGTTAA
>BSSO01004027.1:0-15260 GCA_030267885.1 Mesembryanthemum crystallinum
ATTGTTTTTCGGTGGCTCACCAAGGCAATGGCATCTCACTTAATGTTGTCTATATAGATGGTCAATCTGTTGTATATGGTAATCCTGTGTCTCACATGCATCAATAATCAAATCACTTAACAACTGGCATGAAACTTGTCTATGTTTGTTTTGAAAACATTTTTTTTTTTATTTTAATTTTTATTTTCATTTGAAGGTGTATGCATTTTCTCTAAGCTTTGTTTGTTTAGTTCCACAAATGTTGACTTTGTTGCAATGTCTTCCTCTGAACAATTGTGTAGACTCCAGGGAAGATCGATGGCATGCTCTAATTGGCAACCCTGCATCTGACTTGAAGAAGAGATCAGGAACCAAGTACTTCCCTACAGCTTTTGAGCCATGCCAATGTTGAACCTTGAGAATAATTTGCAGCAACAATTATAGGTGAATTTTCTCTCAATACTGGTAACTTCCTGATTGAGCTACTAGACAAGGTTTTGTGGGTACAGTAATTGAAACTCTTAGCTTGCTCATGAAATATACTTCCGTTTGAAGTTTATTGCTCTCATTAGTTGCAGTATTAAATTGAGTTTATCCATCTACCTCGGTCTTTCAACACTTGAGTCTGAACAGGTGTTCAAGCAACAAACAAGCTTAAAGTTAATGTGGCCAGGAAGCACACAGAATAAGTCAACAAACTCAGTGTCAACAGGTAACTCTCCTTTTCAGATAATTTGATGTACTTTGTGGCTCAATAAGTTGTTTATATGTAGGTGAACCCACGCATAATCGGTTCGGAAACTTATTGTTTATTACTTGCCTCATATACATTTGTGTAACAGTGTGCGTTCATGTATTTCTCTGGTACTTGTTGCAGTTATTAAGGTGGTGTGTTGGTAGTGCAATTTGCTGTTATTGTAATTGGTGTTAGGTCTTTATTTGTGAAATAGACTCCATGTATGAATGATTACTTATGTTAGAATGAACTTAGTGACAAAATTGCTAGTACTGCAATCTTTATATAGTCTTATGGAAACCCTATTACAAGCATGCTATTGCAAGTTTGTGTATGAAAATGAAATTGTGTTTCTATTTACTTAATATATTATACAGAATGACAGATAATGGTGCACTTGGTCCTGCTTGGCTGCTTCATATGGTGGGCAATGTAGCTCCAGAAGTTGTCATTACTATCATCACTGTACTACCATGGGTGGGACTAATTGGCTGCAGCATAGCGCAGTCTGGCAACTTCCTCATTTGCTCCTAGACAAGGTTTGTGGATACAACAACTTCAAGTTTTGGCAATTGAATATTGAAGACACTTTTATTAGAATAGTTTTGTGCTGCAGTATCTTTAAGCTATACCCCCTTGAGTGTTGACTATGCAATCTCAAGAGGGCATCACACGCTGCTAGTCCGCTGGTGTGAACCCATTGTATTGAATATATCAGGTCAATAGTATAACGTTTGATTCATAAGACAAAAAGAATCCTGTGTTTACAATTTTGTCACAGGAATGGTTTAAAAGATGACGGTGTTGCTTGACCGTTAGTTTTTGGACCATTGCCGTGACAAAGTTCCAAACTTGGGATTATTCCCGAAATTGTGAAAAAGTTTGGATTATTTTTGTTTATTGTGCCAAACATGGGATTATATATATCAAATTTTCCATTTCTGCATTGCATGTATTCTTATGTGGCTTAGTTTCTCCATTCTGCGGCACATTCTGTATCATTGTGAGAGACAACTAAAATCTTGATCAGTATTCTTTTGCCGTACCTTCTAATGTCTATCCCTTAACCTAAGCTTAGACAGTAGTGCCTCTATTTTCAGGCTTATATGTTTCCTTGCCTTTGTATTAGTTTATCTGTGTTGAACTTACCTTGCCTTGTAGAACATTATGTGGTGCAGTAAAACGATTATGATATTACTATATATTTACTATCAATGTTAGATCCTGCTGTATTGTGTTTCATTTCTTTGTTTTCCTCCTATCTGAATGTAGGTGAGGAAGTCCATGTGTAGAATCAAGCATGTTTTGACAGAGAGGGCAATTGAGGAGCCAGATCCCCGGAGGTCTGCTGAGATGAAAAGGATGATCAATGCGCTTTAGTGTTCTGGCTGCTCTACTCCCCCCCTCCCCCCGGAAACCCGATGAAGAGAGAAGAAAATAACTACGAAAAGGAAAAAAGGTGACATGAAAAATCTTGAATAAATGATAATTCTTGTCTTGTTGGATGTTCATGTATGCATTGACATACAAGGTTTTTGAAGGTCACCTATATGAATTTTCAGTTGAACTAGAGCTGATCAAATGCGAGTTTTGGGCAGGTTTGCATTTAGTATTTTTTGTCCAGTAAGCAGGCCAGCAAATGGACTTGGACCAGGGTGGGCCAGGCGATCGCTTATGTTCAGCTCTAGCTGCGCTGAAACCATTGGATTTGTATTCTTGAGTTTAACCAATGGATTTGTAATCTTGAGTTATGGGTTCTTAGCAACGTCCACATTTTGTGAGGTCCAGTTCAGAATTGTTCTTTTCCTGTAAACTACTACTAGTAATTTGCATATTTCCTGAGTATCAGATTTTGCTTGAAGTTGATTGGAAATCTTTGCCAGGTTCTGTGAAGCTTGTAACATTTGGAATATATAAGATAAAGACTGTTGAAACATAAAGGGCAACGCAAGACACATTGGATTAACCCGTACTGATCTGTAATTTCAAGTCGCTTCATTTTTCTTACAAAAATGCAGCTATGCAGATCAGAAAATGGTTTAATAATTTCAGCATGTAAATGGTACCATGCACACTACTATATTTTTCCCATTTGACTCTCGGGCATATATACAATTATACACCATCCATATGGTATAATTGTACAACTACAATTATACACCATCCATATGAGTTGAGTATATGCACCATATTGTCATCTCAGTAAGACAATGAAAAGCCTCCTCCATCGGCACAGCACACTTGAGACCTCTCATGTTGGATGTTTTCACAATCCTTAATTTTGAATTTTCAGAAATTGACGAGCAAGTGGTGCTACTGCTATGTCCCCTTTCCTGATCCCTATCGGTCTTCTCTATCTCTATCACTTGCTGCCTTTCATTGAATTTGTACAGAGACATATACTCGACGGTGGGACAGAGAGGAATCCTTGTCAACTCAGGGCATTCATGTATCCACAATCGTTTCAACTTTGGCAATACACGTGATTGCCTACTGCTGCTGCTTCTATCATCGTCATCTCTCCACCATCCTTTCAACTTTGGCAAATCCCATAACTTGAGTTCTTCAAGGGAGGGAAAGAATAATGAAGCTGGTCCTGCATCAGAGTCAGAGCTACTTATTGTATTATTGCTCCTTATTATTCTATCCTCCTCCATGTACTCTAATTTACGCAAACAGCAAAGATTCAACTCTCTGAGATGAGGCAGTTTTCCCAGCGATGGGAGGTATTGCAAGTTATTACAATGGAAAAAGAACATCTGAACAAGATTGCCGAAAATACCCCTTTTCATCCAACTTGGCAGCATCTTCTTGCCATTATACCCATTTATTTGTAACCCTTTCACATTGGGATGAGGCTGCAGGTCTTCTACCAATGCTTCTTCATATTCCTCTGTTCCTTCACTTTCTTCGTTTACCCATAGAAATGCAATACTATTCAGATGACTCTTACTCCTCAAATATCCTCCTTGATCATCACTACTAGTACTATTTCCCTTCACATATGTAGCGTCTTTGGGGATCCTGATCAGGATACCAAGGTCGCCTTTCAGGTTAGTGAGAGCCTTAAGGTCTTCCAGCTGATCCACAACTCCTTGCTTTGAACTTGAATTTGCCTCGCCCACTACAAACGTTGTCAAACACTGAAGACAAATCAATTTACCCATGCCTGGTGGCATATGGGTCAACCCACAATTATCTATATCCAAGTGCCTAAGCATGGCCAGTTTATTGAAATCATTGGGAAGTTCTTTTAATTTATCACAATCTCTCAGTATCAAGGTTTGCAGATTATATAGCTCCGTAATCGATTTGGGGAGCACCTCAAGATCACTATTTTCAGAGAGATCAAGATACCTTAAATGCAGCAACTTACCTATTGTATATGGTAAACTTTTTATACTTGAATGATGCAAGTCCAACGTCCTCAAGCACGTCCAATTAGCTACTATTGCAGCCACAAAATGTGGCTCAATAGATGACTCCAAGTGATGAAATGAACGAGTCTTAGTCTTTGTAAAAGATCCATGAGTAAATTTGCCGCCCTCGATAAGAGAAATATGTCGAGTTTTTCTATTCAAGTCGCTGCCTGTGATTAAATTCAATGCACAAACCTCATTTCCTGCCACTTTCTGAGCAATATCATGCATGAGATCATGGACTTTGCATGAGTAGATTATGCCGTATATATCTTTTAGCACATCTTGAAAAAAGCATCTTCTCAGCAAAATTGAAAAATATTCCTCAGCAGCATCTTCTACGCTTTGAACTTCACCAAGTATTGGCACAATATATCCTTGTGCCATCCAACTGCTGATCAAGGTGTCCTTCCTTAACTCAAAATCCTTGGGAAATACAGCACAATAACTGAAACAACTCTTTAATGGGGAGTCCAGATGATGGTAGCTGAGCATTAGTATAGGCAATATACCATGATCGTCTTGTGTGATTTTGGCCAATCCTGTCTCTTGATCTAATGACTGCCACTTGTCCTTTTCCTGCCCATAAAGCAGACTTCCCACCACTCTTATAGCAAGGGGAACATTGGCACATTTTTTTACAATCTTTTGGCCAATCTCAACTAAATCGGGTTGGCTGGCTTGAATTTCACATTGTGCAAATGCTGTTCTCTCAAATAGACGCCAAGAATCCTCATCCGACAAGCCTGTTAACTCATGCGTACGCCCAACTCCCACAATTCTCGCAGTCTCTTTGGAACGTGTTGTCACCACAACCCAACTTCCCCGAAGACCCACCATCAAGAATTTCCCCAACTTGCACCATTCTTCTCTATTCTCACTCCACACATCATCTAAAACAAGCAAGTATTTCTTTCCAGCTAGTTGTTCTCGAAGATGGACTTGAATCACATCCATCGAGGGGCCATCATGCTTACAACGTGTGGCTGATTCCAGAATTTTCACAAGAATAGCTTTCACGTCGAGAGATTCATGATCTTCATCAGAGACACAAGCCCTCGACCTCAAGTCAAAGTGTTTTGTGATCCTTTCATCATTATACACGAGTTGGGCCAGAGCAGTTTTACCCAACCCTCCGATCCCCACTATAGTAAGGAAAGAAACACCTTGTTGATCAACATCAGAACCCAACAACTGACCCACGATCTTCTCAACATCATCCTCCCTCCCGACAATATCTTGTGCATACACATAAGAACAAGTCTCCTCTCTCCGCTTTCGAATGGGGTTGCAGTCAAGCTTAAAGCCAAACTGATTATGGTTACTGGCAATATCATCCAACCTTTTCCTAACCTCCTTAACCCCTTGAGACATACTATAAGCAAAACCAAGGTCTTTAAAACTAGAAAAGAAGCGACGCACCTTCTTGGAGACCTTTCCACCTTCAACGAGCTTCTTCTGCTTGCGCCTAGCCAGAGTGATGAACTCATCGAGCAGATCATCGGCGTCATAAACCGCATCCTTGAGCTCCTCAATATATCTCTGAGCTTGATTAGAAAGCTCTTGTTGCTGGGCCTCCGCGTCAAGGAGGACTTTTTTGACAGTGTTGACTGTCATTTCAAGGCTCTCAAATTGGGATTTGTAGCCCAAAACAGAGCACATGTCCTTCAGCTGAGAACACTCCAGGGCGGCAAGGAGAGTCTGAACAACAGACAGCACTGTTCCGAAGTCCATTACTGGGTTTCAGGGGGCGTGACCAAACAAAGTCTAGAAAACGTAAAGCGTGATTCTAGATGTACAAGCAATAGAGTGAGATAAAATTATAGGAATTTGGATGCTTTTTATGTGATTTTGATTAGCTTGGTTGCTGCTGGTGAGGACTGAGTAAAGCTTGACACTTTTATACTAGTAGTAAGCTGTAGAGCGTGCAAGTATTATCTGAAAATGTTGAAAACAAATTTCTTTTCTTTCTTTCTTTGGTCGAATAATTCCTTGATTTTCATTTTTGGTGCCGGGCTGTTGAGTAAAAGTAATAATCTTGTTCGTTCAAGACCCCAATTTTGAAGTCGGATTTTCGAGTTGGATCAAATATTATCTGCGATGTACAAGTAACATCAACCAGCAAAAACATTTATTCTCGGTACTTTTATTCTAACCACACATTAAAAGCACTCATCCTATCTCTAACGACAACACATTCCATGATTCTTGCATCATTTATACTTTACCAGGTGATGGCTCATTGTCCATCTTTTCCACATGAGGTGAGGGTCTCGCTCGCACATATTCCTTCTCCTTTGTATGAATGAAGCTAAGCTTTTTTGTGTCATGGATGTGACGCAGTACATAGTCTTCCCACAAGCATAAGAGATAAGATGACAGAATGGGTGAAAACTGGAAAGATTACAAATCTTCTCGTTGGCATTTTGTCGAACAGTGGTGCGCATCAGTGCATGTTTGTTACAATCAGGTAGGTATTGATGTTGATCAGGTGCTGCATGCTCTGAAAAAAAAGTTGACAGACATGAGTAAAGGCTGTGTTTGTGGGGAAAAGAAAGGGCACAGTATGTATTACTACTCCACTAACCTGATTGAGTACGTGATGTTGTCTTCATCAATCCTCAGTTCAGTTTGTTCTTTGTTGGCTTGTGAATTGTGATTCAAGACCCATTTGCAATTGCAACAGGGGTGATAGATTGATGTATTTCATGAAGGTGTATCTATATAGAGTCAAATCTCTACTCCTCCATCAAAGAAATAACATAACAATGTTCTTTTATTAAATTTTACATCTTCAGGCCACTAACCATTAAGGCTATGTTTGGCAAAATTAGATGTGACTGTTACTTCAAATCTTGTTTTGAAAAAATAAATAAAATGCAAGCTTCCAACTGTAGCTGTAGCTTTTACTCAAAATCTAACTATCAAGTGAAAGCTTCAAAAATCAGCTAGTATGGATAGCTTCAAAAATCAGCTGTAGCTGCCAAGTGAAAGCTAATTGTTGATTCAAATCTTGTTTGGTAGATAAGAGAAAAAAGAACAAGTTACAAGTTTCAACCTGTAGCTTTTGCTCAAACGTTGCCAAAAGCTAGTTGTTGATGCCAAACATAGCCTAAATCTATCTGCCAATTCACTAAACGGTAAATACAATAAATTAGAAATATTTCATATATTTATAATATTATTCCTAGATATGTACATCAACCAAGTATTCCATTTCATATATTAAATTTTCAACGTTTTGATACAAAATTTTAGCTAAAACTCAATAAATTTATCGCAAATTCAGGTATCCAAGACTCCATGAAAATTTGTACCGGGGTATGGCAACATAATTAATTTATACCATCCGGATGGTGTATGGATATATGCCCGAGAGTCGAATGGGAAAAATATAGTGTGCATGGCACCACAGGTACACACTGAAATTATCAAACCATTTTCTGATCTATTACATAGCTGCATTTTTGCAAGAGAAATGAAGTGACCTTAAATTACAGATCAGTACGAGTTGATCCAATGTGCCTTGTGTTGCCTTTATGTTTCAACAGTCTATCTTATACTATTCCAAATGTTACAAGCTTCACAAAACCTGGCAAAGATTTCCAATCAACTTCAAGCAAAATCTGATATTCAGGAAATATGCAAATTACTAGTAGTAGTTTACAGGAAAAGAACAATTATGAACTGGACCTCACAAAATGTGGACGTTGCTAAGAACCCATAACTCAAGATTACAAATCCATNATTGGTTAAACTCAAGACTACAAATCCTATGGTTAAACTCAAGACTACGAATCCAATAGTTTCGACTAGAGCTGAAAATCGATTAGCCTGGCCCATCCTGGTCCAAGTCCATTTGCTGGCCTGCTTACTGGACACAAAATACTATGCCAAACCCGCCCCAAACTCACATTTGATCAGCTCTAGTTTCGACTGAAATATCATATAGATGACATTCAAATTGTATGTCAATGCATACATGAACATCCAACAAGACAAGAATTGTCAATTGTTCAAGATTTTTCATGTTACCTTTTTTCCTTTTGTAGTTATTTTCTCCTATCTTCATCGGGTTTCTACGGGCAGGGGGGTGGGGGAGTGGAGCAGCCAGAACATTAAAGCGCATTGATAAAGGGAGTTATGGTAAAACACACTCCCATCAACAACCCAGGAAAGATTCTACCGAGGGTAAGGTTTGGGGAAAGGAAGTTATGGTAAAACACACTCCCATCCAAGTTTTATGTTTCGAGTATTTCTTCAAATTTTCAGATTAATTTCACAATTAATGCAACAAATATTGGTTTACACCAGCGGACTAACAGCGTGTGATGCCCTCTTGAGATTGCGTTGTCAAGTTTGTATTTCCTTTTCCTTTTCCTTTTGTTTTTTTTTTGGGGGGGGGGGGTGAGTGGGGTGGAGAACAAACAGGGTATAGCTTAAGGGTACTGCAGCACGAAACTATTCTAATAAAAGTGTATTCAATATTCAATTGCCAAAACTTTAAGTTGTTGTATCCAAAACCTTGTCTAGGGCTAATGAGAAAGTTGCCAGACTGTGCTATGCTGCAGCTACGTAGTCCCACCCACGGTAGTACAGTGATGGTTGTGATGACAACTTCTGAAGCTACATTTCCCACCATATGAAGCAGCCGAGCAGGACTAAGTGCATCATCATCTGTCATTATGTATGATATATTAAGCAAATAGAAACACAATTTCATTTTTATATACAAACTTGCAGAAGCATCCTTGTAATATGGTTTCCATAAGACTATAAAAGACTGCAGTACTAACAATTTTGTCACTAACTTCATTTCTAACATAAGTGATCACATTCATACACAAAGTCCATTTCACAAATAAAGACCTAATACCAATAACAATAACAGCAAATTGGCCTACCAACACACCATCTTAATAACTGCAACAAGTACCAGAGAAATACATGAACGCACACTGTTACACACATGAGACGATGTAGTTGCCTTAGCTACAATCCTTGAGATTTAGTCTAATTCAAGCACTCTTTTCTACCAAAAAAAAAAAAAGTTACACACATGTATGTGAGGCAAAAGATGAACAAGAAATATTCTAAGTTTCCAAACCGATTATGCCTGGGTTCACCTAGATATAAACACCTAACAAAAACATTTATGCCCCTATGCAATGAGAGACAACTAAGATTATATGTTCAAATAGTACTACGGGGATCTTGTCGTTGTTGATATCTTATGGAAATCTATCGCTAGAACCAGACTTCTTGTCAAGTATTATATATGTCTTTGATTTCAATCTGAAAATATCCAGCTTTGACAGAGATTTGACCTATTTCTTCTGGCTGTTGTTCCCAGGGTCCAACACTGACAGTCATGTCTCGAGAGTTGCAGTCAGTACGCTGCATTTCCTTATCTACTGAGCAAACAAATAAAATTGAGTCATGTGCATAAACGTGGAAGCGAAAATGGGAAAAAAGAAGCTAAGGGTTACTACTTATTGAGCTACAAAGCACATCAAATTATCTGAAATGAGAGTTACCTGTTGACACTGAGTTTGCTGATTTACTCTGTGCACTTCCTGGCCACCTTAATCTTTAAGCTTGTTTGTTGCTGGAACACCTGTGCAGACTTGAAAGACCAAGGTAGATAGATATACTCAATTTAATACTGCAACTAATAAGAGTAATAACTTCAAACGGAAGTATATCTCACGAGCAAGAGTTCAATTACTGTAACCAAAACCCTTGTCTAGTAGCTCAATCAGAAAAACTAGCATTCGGAGAAAATTCACTTATTATTGTTGCTGCAAATTATTCTCAAGGTTCGACATTATTGGCATGGCTCTAAAGCTGTAGTACAGTACTTGGTTCCTGATCTCTTCTTCATGTCAGATGCAGGATTGTCATTTAGAACATGCCATATCAATCTTTGCTAGAGGCTACACAATAGTTTAGAGGAAGACATTGCAACAAATTAAAGTCAACACATGCGGAACTAAAGAAACAAATTTTAGTAAAAATGCATACCCCTTTAAAATGGGAATAAAAAAAATAGGCTTAGAAATCAAACAATAATTTTAGACAAATTTCATACTAGTTGTTGAGTGTTTTGATTATTGGTAGAGTATATAGCATAGAGATACAGCAAGCTTCAACCTATTGAAATAAAAGAGTTTTGGTTGCTGTATCCACTAACCTAAAGTTAACCATGTAGATGAGATGTAGCAAATCAGTACAAGCTAGCAGTCGTAAAACCTCATTCTGATTCCATTGAACAGGGCATACATGAAATATGAATATCGACCTGATTCTAGTAAAAAAAAATAAGTGTTTGAATAATTCACATCAAATTTTTTGAAGGTTTGATATAATCTTCAAGGAAACATCAGAAATGGAAATTGAGAGGAGATGCTAAAAAATTAATGACTGAAGGAAATTGAGTACCTGTTTATGCTGATGGAGTGGTGGTGACTCATGGAGAGAGATAGAGATAGAGAGCAGAGGAATTAATAAATTGTAAGAACGGGGATGTGTTGAATGTGAGGCCAGTCCTCCCCATGGGGGCTTTGGCATCTGTTTTCCAGCTCCTCTGAACAGCATCTAATCTGAAGTTGGGTGAGGGAGGTGAGTGTTGGCATCCATTCCGGTATCGATTCCAGTGCTTTACATCCCAAAATATGAAGGGATTGGAGGGAGGTCAAGTATTGCATTCCCTTTGGCAGTTTCACCACCTTTGGGAGACCTATTAATTCCAGGGAACGGAGGCTTTGATGAAGGCACCACCATGGCATATCATCTAACATCAGGGAACGGAGGCTTTGACCAAGGCACCGCCATGACATATCCCCATCGTCATGGTCATCGTCATTGTCATCATTACTCATACTCAAACTCAAACTCAAACTCCTCAGATTATGGCAGTCTTTAATTTGCAGGGTTTGGAGGGAAGAGGAGCAGCTCTGGAACACCTCCCATACTTGTTCCATACTCTCCATCTCTGAATCATACTCAATTGTCATGTGAGTGAGACACTGAAAAGCCTCTTCCATGGGCATCGGCAGAACCGACTTGAGACCTCTCACGTTGTCTGTAATCACCTTGTTTAATTTCCAATTCCCAGAAATTGATGAGCAAGCGGTGCTACTGCTACTGCTACTGCTACTGCTAGTGCTAGTGCTAGGTCCCCTTTCCTGATCCCTATTGCTCTTCGCTATCACTTGCAGCCTTTCATTGAATTTCCCCAGACACAGACCCTCCACGGTGGGACACAGAGGAATCCTTGTCAACTCCGGGCAATTCCATATAACCAATTGAGAAAGACGGGGAAACGAAGGCAATACACGTGGTTGCACACTGCTACTGCTACTGCTTCCGCTTCGATCATCATCATCATCATCATCTCTCCACCATCCTTTCAACTTTGGCAGATTTGATAAAGTGAGTCTTTCAAGGGAGGGAAAGAATGAAGCTCCAGCATCACTGCTACTTGTATTATTGCTCCTTATTATTCTATCCTCCATGAACTCCAATTTCCTCATAAATCCAACGTGCAACCATTTCAAATGAGGCAGTTTTCCCAAGGATGGGAGGTGTTGCCACCCATTAACATCCCCTATAGTGATCACAACAAGATTGGAGAAAACGGTTTCGAAGTTACCCTCTTTCATCCAACTTGGTGGCTTCCCACAATACCCCATTAGATCTAACTCTCTCAGATTTGGATGAGGCTGCATATCTTCTAGCAATGCTTCCTCATATTCCTCTTTTCCTTCCCTCTCCTCATTTTCCCATCTAAATCGAACACTCTTCAGATGCCTCTTGCTCCTCAAATATCCTCCTTCATTACTACTATTTCCCTTCACATACCCATACACAGCGTCTTTGGGGATCCTCATCAGAATTTCTAGGCGGCCTTTCAGGTTAGCGAGAGCCTTTAGATCTTCTAGCTGATTAATAACACCTTGCTTTGAACTAGAATTTGTATCCCCCACTAGAAACATACTCAACCACTGAAGACAACTCAACCTACCCATGTACGGTGGCATATGAGTCAGTCTAGAGCAATCTTCTATATCCAATAGCCGTAGGTTAACCAGTTTGCTCAACTCATTTGGCAATTCTATCAATCCAGAGCAATTTAATAATTTTAAAGTTTGCAGATTAAATAGTTTTGTAATCGATTTGGGGAGTGACTCTAGAGACTTATTATTCGAGAGATCAAGATACCTCAAATGCAATAATTTACCTATTGTACCTGGCAAACTTTTGATGCCCGAATCATGCAAGTCCAACGTCCTCAGGCACATCCAGTTGGCTAATATTGCATCCACTGGCAAGCCAATACACGACTTACTTAATAGGCATGTACGAATCCCAATCTTACGAGTAAATGGTCTTTCTCCTTCAGTGCATTTTCCTTCTTGAGCATAATAAACATGTCGAGCTTTTCTATCCAAATCGCTTGGGGTTGAATTCACCACAACAACTTCCTTTCCTGCCACTTCTTGAGCAATGTCATATATGAGATCATGCATTTTACACCAATAGATTTCACCGGTCCATGCACTTGTCACGTTTTGGAAGAAGCATCTCCGCAACAAAATTTGAAAAGTATTCCTCAGCGGCATCTTCCATGCTTTGACCATTGTTAAATGGCACAATATACCCTTGTGCCATCCAAAGGCTAATCAACATCTCTTTACTCAATCTGAAATCCTTGGGAAATATCGCACAATAACTGAAGCAGCTCTTTAGTCGAGAGTCAAGATTATGGTAACTAAGCATCAGTATATGCGAGATTGCATTTTCATCTCTTCTAATTTCGCCCAACCCGATCTCCTGAAATGATTGCCACTTATCCCGTCCTTGTCCATATAGAAGACTTCCTACAACTCTTATAGCAAGAGGAACATTAGCGCATTTTTTGACAATATCTTTGCCAATTTTGATCAAGTCAAGTGAAGATTCCTGACGACCTTCCCCTTGTTCAAATGCTACCCTCTCAAACAGACGCCACGAATTCTCTTCTGATAAGCCTTTTAAATCGTATCGAGGCCCATTGCTTACAACTTCTGCTGTCTTTTTGGAACGTGTAGTCACCACAACCCAACTTCCCCAGAGACATCCCTTTAAAAACTTCTCAAACTTAAGCCATTCCTCTCGATTTTCAATCCATACGTCATCTAAAACAAGCAAGTACTTTTTACCAACAATCTTTTCTCGAAGTTTGTCTTGTAGCACATCCATCGAGAAGCCATCGTACCTCATACTAGTGGCTGATTCTAGAATCTTACCAAGAATTGCTTTGAGATCCAAATGTTTCGGATCTTCATCGGAGACACAAGCCCACAACCTCAAGTGAAAGTGATTTGTGACCCTTTCATCATTATACACGAGTTGAGCAAGAGTGGTTTTGCCCAACCCTCCAATTCCCACAATAGTGAGAAAAGAAACATCCCGTTGGACATTAGAATCCAACAGCATACCCACAATCTTCATCTTGTCATCCTCCCTCCCAATAATATCCTCCTCATGCACATAAGAACACGTCTCCTCCCTTCTCTTTCTAATGGGCTTAGAGTCGAGCTTAAAGCCAAACTGATTATGATTACACGCAATGGCATCCAACCTCTCCCTAACCTCCTTAACCCCCCGAGACAGATTACGAGCAACATTAAGATCTTTGAGACGGGAAAAGAAGTGACGCACCTTTTCGGAGACTTTCCGACCTTGCGCAAGCTGGTTGTGCTTGCGCTGGGCCCAAGTGACAAACTCGTCGACCAGATCATCAGCGTCATAAACCACATCCTTGAGCTCCTCAATGTAGCACCGAGCTTCATGGGAAAGCTCCCTTTTGGCCTCCGCATCCTCAAGAACAGCCTTGACGGTGGCGACAGTGGCTTCGAGGTTCTTAAGGTTGGATTGGTAGCCCAATAAGGAACACATATCCTTGAGCTAGGAACACTGTAGGGCAGCAAAGAGAGTTTCAGCAACAGACAGCACGGTTCCAGCGACCTCCATTGGTGGATTTCAGAGGTACAGCAGTAGAAGGTGATCAAGGTAAAGGAGAAAAACGGGTTATATTAGCTAATAAGATGAGCAATAGCAAAGAGTACTAATGAAAAGGGTTGCGAGTTTGGATACTTTGGTTAATGTAATTTGCTTGATTATTGCAGGTGAGAGTCTTATAGTAACTTCCTGGAAAATGACTCAAAAATCAATACTAACTTCATTAGGAAAATATCTCCAAGAGCTCTTGTTTTAACCACACATTGCTACACCCACTTGGAAATTAAAAGTCTTTGTTTGTACTCTGAATTCAACAAAAAGGATCTTGATTATAACCATATGAATCAACAACGACCAAATTTGAAAAAAAAAAAAAAAAAGAAGAGGATATTAGCAATTTATTGCCAGTTTGTGTGTAGGTAATAGTGATAAGGATATGTGTAATTTGCAACTGAATAATTAAATCAAGTACTGGGGAGATGTTATGGGTTACAACTAGAATATAATTTAATTTGTTGACAAAACGAAGTTACTTAAGATATTAGCAATATATTACCAGTTATTATGGAGGTGTAACAATGCTTAAGCTAAGGCTATACTCGAGGATTCGGGAGAAGATGCAACTGCTATTTGCATTTTGTCTTGAGAGCTCACACCCCCCTGCACTTGGTTTGTACCTTTTGAACTTGATTATAGAGATCAGTAGAGGTCTAAACTGATTTTCCACAATAAGTCTAGAAACTGTAGAGTAACATAAATTAGAAATTAAAAGTCTAGAAAAGACATCTGCATTTTCCACAATAAGCTCTTGAATGATATTGATAGCCCTCCCCAATATCAAGGGGAGGAAAGAAAAAAAGATCACACAAAATTTATGTATAGTATCATGGATAAATAACTACAGCACATAACTATTGTACTACGTACTTATCTTGCTAAGTATTAAAAACTATATCATGGATAAACAACTACGGCACATATATACTGTTAGTCCCAAGATAAGACTCAAGAGGGGGGGGGGTTGAATTGAGTCTTATACAGTTTTTTAACTTTTTCAACTCAATTACTTCCCTCGCTCAGTTTGTTGCAAGTTCCGGAAAACGAACAAAGAACTCAGGCAG
>BSSO01004028.1:0-15259 GCA_030267885.1 Mesembryanthemum crystallinum
TTTTAAGGGTCAATGTGTCAAAAGTGTTATTTTTTATCCCATCCTTACTCAAGGTTTAAAAAATCAAGTTGTCTAAGGGTGCTCATCTAAAAGACCGATTTGGTAATTCAGAGTTTCATATATTGTGAAAAAATGCCCCGTGCATCGCACGGGTAAGAACACTAGTTAAACCACAAATAGAAGACTAATTGATTATTGTGTATAACCGTTACGGTACATATTAAATGACTGTGTAATGGGAAATAAGTGACATCAGAAGTCTTATGTTTAACGTATATATAGCTGGTAAAGAAAGTGTCATAAGTTTTGGTTTTAACTAGGGTATCCACCGCCACAATGACTAATCCCCTCGCCCCAAGAGCTCCACTTAAGGGTAAAGGGCTAGCCAACGGTTTCTTTCTATTCGCAAGGGTTGACCACTTGGTTAAGGGATGAAGTGAGTTACCACTACGCCAAGACCAACTTGGTTAAAAAGTGTCATAAGTTAATCAAAAAGATTCTTATACAAGTTGTAAGTTTTGATAAGTACATACTCCACATCCCATTGAACAACAAATTCATTGCTCAACAGGTGCAATCAATTATTTATCCAAGTAGTAGTCGAGGTTGCATGGATATGGATACGGACACTGATATGAACACGACACAGACACCGGGAAATGCCATTCATTGAAGAAAAATAGCCAAATAGGTGTTGTGTACGAGTGTTGGTGTGTGCCGTGTCCGAGTGTTCGACACACAACACGCCACCTTTCAAAGGTGTTCGTGCGTGCTTCAGAGTTGGTAGTCTAAATATATGATGACAGGATTTTATGAACTATATGACATTAAATGTTTTTTTTTTTTTTTTTGTTTTTGTTGAATGTACCTTGGAGGCAAGAATTTGAACACCAACGTACTTATCGTCCCAAGAGAACATGGATCTGGTTCCACCGCTGCCCTGAGAGCTGCCCAAGTAATCATTGTACTGTTTCTCTCCAGTTGCTCTTCCTAGCCATGCAGCTGCCCACAATAGTTCATCCTGCGTTTTTTATTTTTACCCACAAATTAAAATCCACCATCAATTTTTTTTTTTTTTATTTGCTCTTCCTAGTCATAAGTTAATCAAAAAGATACTTGTACCATATATATGAGTAACTAGTGGTTTTAGTCTTTGATATGTCTTACCTTGAAATCGCTGCTTGAGTAGAACTTTCCGACTGAAGGAATACTGTCTGAGTATTTCCCTTGGTGACTTTTTGCAAATTCAAATAACTGCATGTACCATCGCAAAGCCAAATATGGTATCAACTTTATAATTCGAATTGAGTTTACATTTTAGCTAAAAGCCTAATACGTATACTATATAGCAATCAAAGTTCTTGAGCAAATTAAAATAACTAAGATTTTCTTTTGACTAGATAACACCTCCTAGGTGATCACTAGACATATAAAACATGAATATAGACGCTGATATGCACCACATTAGAATACAAATTTGTGTTATTGTAAATATAATTAAAACACCTCACCATAAAAAGGAAATCGTACCTGTTTTGCATGAGAAAGAAGTTGGGAAGAATACTTGGCATCAACACTCTTAAAAGCAATGGAGGCAGCCGCTAGGGCGGCCGCAGTTTCTCCGGCCAAGTCGGATCCGGGATGTTGTTCATCGATCTTGTAAACCGTCCTCGGAGTCGTCATGTCCTCCGGTCTCTCCCAGCACGAGTGATCGGAGTCTCCGTCTCCAACAACAGCGTAGAGGACATTTGGTTGAGGATGAGCCTTGATGAGATAGTCTGTGCCCCATTTGACGGCATCCAATGCGTGTTTGAGCTCATTTTGGGCTTGAAAATGAGAGCTAAATTCAACAACACTCCATGCAAGTAGGGTTACTGTGTAGGCCATTGGGAACCCGAATTTTACATTGTCTCCTGCATCGTAGTATCCTCCTACTAGATCCACCTGTTTTATAATCATGTATCAAAGAGTATATATGAGCTTGAGCTTCTAGTAATACTCATGGTCTTAATTAGCTAGCTTGCACGGGTATGAATACCGATACGAATACGGATAGCGATACGAGATACTGCAATTCTTAAAATTTTAGGATACGGGGATACATAAATTGAACAAAAAAAAAGAAAAAATAAAATCACATGTAAACAAATCAATTGAAGATGCAATAATAAACTTTAAAATATAGTTCAAGCAATACAAATATAATGGGTGTAATCATAATTAAGATCAAAAGCGGCACGATAAAACTTGGTTAAATATCGAGAATTAGTGAGCAAAGCAAAAAAGACCACAATATGAATGACGTGGAGTATCTAAAAGTATCGGAGAGTATCCGACAAGTATCCGATATTATTTCTTTAATTTCTATAGCCAAAAAATTGGATACGTTTTAGGAGACGTATCGGGTACGTATCCACAAGTATCGATCTGAGTATCGATCTATTAAGTATCGGTATCGGATAAATATCGGATACGGGATACGTCTGCTAGGTGAAGTATCCGTGCATCATAGTTAATTAGACGACATCGCAATTTTGTGAATCCTATGTTCTTCATTTTGAAATAATTGCCACATTTAACTTCCAAACATCAAAGAGTTGATGATTAGTTTTGTCTCTTCATTCTTCAACTTATTTTTGTTTTTTTGGTAGTAACTTATTTTTGTTGATTTACTTCTAAATGTAATGATATAAATTGAGCCAGTGATATGACTAGTTTTTTTTTATGAATAAGGAGACTAGTAGCACTACTAGAAATAAGACTATTTACGACGAAAAAATCACGACGGTAGTAAAACCCCGTCATAATTGATTTTTCGCGACGGGAAATACCGTCGTAATTGATCTTTTGCGACAGAAAATACGCTAAAAACCATCGTAAAATACATTTACGACGCCACCCTTTTAGGACGGGATGACGACAAGTTTCCCACCGTAATTGAGCTTTTATGACGGGAAATACCGTCGCAAAAGAGGTATTCTCTATTAGTGTAGTATGCCCCCGAATTTTGTTATATGCATTAGCCTATACAAACATTTGCATGCATGATGCATGACAACAACTCCCCTACATGTACCAATATGTGGAGGATGGATATGAGAGATTTATGTATGTATACTTACCCCAGCATCTTGTCCGTCTTTCAAACCGGAGTCACCGCGCCACTTAACTCGCTGAGTGGCCGGCAACTTGCCGGATCTTTGACCTTCAAAGAACAGCAAAGATTTGGTTAAGGCTTGTTTATAATCTGCTGCTGAAACAGCTCCATGAACCAGAACTATAAGACATGATACCACAAGAAGCAACCTAAAGCTATTGCTAGAGGATGACATCTTTAGAACTAACTATTTAAGAGTTAAATGATTGATGTTAAATTGATTAATTATGCATCACCGAGGTACTCACTGCTGTCTTATATACAGTTGAAAGTATAATCAACCGTATTTTTTTTTACCCAAAATACTTATTTTTGGAGCTTGTTGTGATTCACTACCTACCTTATATTTGAAGATCTTATGTATCAATTACCATATTTTGTTGGTTCTTAATATAATGGGGATTTTCATTCTGACTTTGGAAGTATATGATATGATTATCCTTTTCTTGATTACTGTTGGTTGAAAGAATTATGTAGAAATTCTGAAAATGGATATAGAATCAAATTACATTAATTAATTAATTGAATTATATATTAGTTCTAATCAATCGTACTCTCCTCGTAATCTGTTCGCATAAAGCAATGAGGAGTAATAAAGTATCATGCGAGATACATCTTCTTTATGAAATGTAGATGCTTGTATCAAAATGAATTAATCAACCTATTGAAAGAAACAAAACAGAACAAGAATCACCGAGAAAATTTCTATAATCTCTCTATGGATTCATTTCTTACCAAAAATGTACACAAGCAAATATAGATGGTTATCGAACTAAATATATTGGTACATATTAAACGCTCTAAAAATTTTAGTAGTTAAGTTATCTTGTTGGGGATTGATTTATAGTGGAAATATATCACAAGTGATCCATACATAAAGTATATACTAAAGAACAACAATAATAATGAAAATATATGTATGTATAATGTTTCAAGCTATAAGGTGTACTTAGATTATATTTGTTAAAAGGTTGGTGTGTGTTCATTCACCTAATGTAAGATGTGTTCATTTCACCTTATTCAATTCGGTTAAGTTCATTTTAGGTCAATTCAGTTCAGTTCAGGTAAACAATTTACTTTTGTTCTTCACATTAAGTACTATTACTATTCATTTAGTGTCCATTCTTTTTAGTTCAATTCAATACGCATCCTTAATTCCATTTCAGTTCACGCCAGGTTGACAACATACTTTTTCTCTCATATATTATATATTCATTTAGTGCTCATTTAGTTCATTTCAGTTCAATTCAGTTCAGTTTAGTTCAATTATTTTCAGTTAAAATGAATGTACTAGTTTTGATTTGACAAGTCTTGTATTTGTATCAAGGACTAAATAAAATAAAATGTTATTCTTTCATATTTCTAATTACCCTTAGTGTCAAACATTAGAACATACTAATACAAGGAGAATGATAGAGTGACCTTCAGGATCACCAACCCTCTCTCTGTATTTCTCTCTATACCACCACATTTTCCCATAAAAATAGGGGAAATTTTAGAGAGAGATAGAGAGGAGGGTCATTCAAACTTTTTTCCTAATACAACTGTTTGGAAATCGCCCCTAATATGCCTAGATAGTAGCTAGAAGGTAAGCCAAACGCATGAAAAACGATGCACAAGCAATAGTGCAGAATATGGCACGGCCGTGCAGCTCAGTCAACGAGTTTGATACACGGATCATCGATCTTGTAGCGAGCAGGTGTTTTGGAAGTCTAGTTGGTATTAGGAAACATTATCTTACTGATTCGATGTATGTATTCTTAGGATAATATCGACTTGCTTTAGTAATTGGGTAGTTTACTACTTGTAGTTGAGTAGGAATAGGGAAGCGGGAGTTTGGCTTAGGAAGCAAGCTATGTCATCAACCCTTAAGTAGAGTACTGAATTATAAATGGATGGAAAGTTGGGGCGGGCTTGAAAGTTGAAAGTTGAAAGTTGAAAGAGATAGAGACACCAATAATGTTAGATACCAAACTGTATGTGGATGGATGTATTGCTATTACGATGAAAATTACTTGTAGAAGTTTGTTTGTTGTTCTTCATTAGGAGTATTAATTACCATTATTTATTTCTTTATCTTGAACTTGGATGGATAGAGTTGTCCTATTTTTATCCACTTGCACTTCCAACTCACCAAACAACAGTTATCAAGGACTTCAAAAAAAAAAAATTAAAAAAAAAGTCCGCTGGAGCAGAAAACTCCTATATACATTTCTTTGTACTTCTTATTAGTTCTTTGTACCATTACACATTGCACATTTGAGTGAGGCTAACTTAGCCTCCTCTTGGGGGGAAAAAAAAAGTAGGGAAAAAAAAAAAACTCATTTTCTTTAATTTTATCCTTTCTTTTGGCATGGTGTGATTGGATCCCAAAATGCAATTCCTAAGGGACCCAGGAAAAAAATTGGACATTGGGAAATTACAAGTAAACGAAATTAACAAAAAAAAAAATGACAAAAAAGTTGGAGTGCTCTCTTGGTAAGATCTTCCCTGGGTTGTTGTTGTCGTCGAATCGACCATTGAGGATGGTCGCGTGCTAGCAAAGAAGATGTCACGTGCGGGAGATGATGCTAGTGTAGAGGAACTCATTCCAAGTGTCGGGTAACCCGGGTAAGCACCAATGGATACAATCCGCAAAGTTTTCCGGGTCGGACTGTTGCTCCGGAGTGAGCATCTTCCCTTGTCGGATCGTGTACACGGACGTGTGGGCGTCTTTCCGATATTCTGACAGGGCTGTGATGTTTTGGAAGCTCACAGGCACCCTCTTCATCGATGACGTCACGTTGTGGGCGATCACAAATAAGCGCTTATCTGTTCCTACCTCCAACGGCGTCGTTCTGTTTAGAATCGGCGTCGTTTCTAAGGCGCATTTGATTCCGTCCGGGTTGTCCCAATCCAAGCTCCTAATTGATCAAGAGGAAATTCCATTAGCTTGAATTTTAAAACACCTAATACAAATTAAAACTACTTCACAATTTTTTTAAACCCAAAAAATGTAATATATATATATATATATATATATATATATATATATATTTTAGAACGTAGTGCGTAATAATCTGAATGAATTGTATTATGTGAGCACAAAAACTAAGTTGCAAAATTAACCGAACTTAATTAAATGCAAACAAGCATGACGAAATATAGAGGGCCATAATCACAGATTTAATTAAAAAACAAAAAAAAAAAAGGTGAAATATTGTAGTTGGGTTGTATCTTGTGATCAGCATTTTGAATTAAACAATTGAGGGAGCATATGGAAGCAGGTTTATTTGGAAGCTTTAGAACATAATGAATGTCTTACAATAATAATGCTTTGACCCCTTATAAAAAGGAAATAATCATGGTTAGAATAACCTAACCTTGCCTTTCAATTCTCTCATGGATAAGCTTGTTTAACATCAAAGTTGGACTTATTCTATCAACTTTATTTGAGCATATATATATACCAACTTTGAATGATTTGTACTTCTAGACCCCATTAACGCATTAACTTACAATACAATCACAGGGAAATAAAACAATTTTTTTGCTCAAAGATAGTGCATGACATTTGTATACTTCTTTGTTTACTCGATTCTCTTCATACATTTGTGGCTATGACTTAAGTTGCATGCAATTGAAGCTTCATTATTAGAAAATGAATCAATGAAGCAATATAATACTAAGGAAACAGAGAATTTACTTGATATGGAGAGGAGACATGCTGCTGAAGAAGACAGTTGTGCGATTAGGATCAATGTTTTCATCCACCCACTTAGACCATGTCTTCATCACCCTCCAGTATGCCTCCACTCTGTCTACGTCGTCGTACTCCGTTGCCCCTTCGTCGAACGATCCTCGCCTGCTCCATCAATCAACCAACTCGCATTATTAACATTTCATATGGTCGTTTGGTTCACTAAGAAATAATGTACTTCCCATGAATTTGTAATTCGTAGGTCTTAGAAGTTTATGGGAATTACAAACTAAAAGTGCGTTCTTTTGACACAGGAATTAAAACACCATGTTGAGGAGACGACTTTAGCAACTTCTCGTATTTAACCAAACAACACGACAGTTTAAGTTGTATTTTCTATGTTATCCTTGCAACTGACCCGCCTTTGAACTTAAATCTAATAATGGATGAATTGAATTACTTACAGGACTTTCATAGAGAAGGTGTTCATCCACCAAATGTAGGTGTTAAAGATGAGGTAGTCCACATTCTTCCAGTTTACAGCATGCTTTGAGATTGATTCAGGCATGATTATACGATTCAAGATGCTGTGCATCTTTGGATCATCAGAATTTGACTCCACCAAAAACGGTGCCCAGTAGAACTCCACTGTAGCATTGTAGTCCTGCAACACAAGCAAAAAAAACATTACTTACTAATCAATAAATTAATTTGATAGGGCCGCACAAATTGGTAGCTTTTTCGGTGGCCCGGCCCGACCCGGGGTTGGCAACTAACTAACTAGAGTTGAGTAGGTGCAAAAATGGTTTAGTTGTTGAGAATGTAATGGAGATTGAGATTGATTTGACATGTCTAAAGTTTAACCACAATCATTAATCTTAAGGATGCCAAATTTGCTATTGGTAACACAACGTTATTGCAATAAGCATATAAAATTGTGTCTATCATTTCTGTTTTGGGTTTTATAAATCATAAACTAGATACAGTTTCTAAAGTATGGATACTTTCATGTCACGTGTCGAACATACAAACATATGACACATTTATCCTCTCTATATATCGTTTCATGTATAGATCGTATTCGTATCAATACAACCTAGGTTATTGTTCATGTTTAAGTCATTTTTATATGAATCGGAGTTAACATTCAACAAATCCAAAATAATAAAAACACCAACTCTAATCAGATAAAAAGCTCAAAACCTTGGATCCAATTTACCTCAAATGGGAGAAATTTTTACATGTTGTCGGTAGGTCAATCATGAATTATTTTGTACTCTTTATTAAAACTTGTAAAAGCTACTTGCATTTGAGCTCATGATACTGAAAGTGACTGAATCAATTCAAGCTTAGAGAAAGAAAAAGAGAGAGAAATACCTCAATTCTGAAAATGTTGAAATTGCCAGACTTGGTTAATGTCTTTTTACCAGAACCAACAGCAGATTGAACCATGCAAACCATTGATTCCCACTGGTTTCTGTTCAATGAATCTCCCACAAACATCAATCTCTTTCCTCTTAGCTTCTCAAGCAACAATCTTGGCCTAAACCTATAACCCAAATCAAAGTTAACAAAAACAGAGTCAGAAACAGAATAAATTGAACCCTTAAAAAGATCAAGAAAATGAAAATTAATCAATCTTACTTGGGCAAATTGCAATCTCTGGGCTGCCATTTCCAGTTCTGATACATTGAATCTTTCCTCCCATTTCTCATGCAAGTGACCTGAGCTGTGAGAAACTCGCATTTATCCTCTTTGTATAACGGGTGGGTAACATTATCATAAACCCATTGCCCTGTGAAAAGATCGCACTCTTGTGGTGGCAATTCAATGGCCTCATCTTCATCATATTCTCTCTCATCAACTTCTTCCTCCTTCTTTGAAACCATCACATCATCATCATTCTCCTCAGAGCGCCCTTCCCCTGTTTCTTGTTCTGTTCTTGCATCAATTGTAACCCCGCTTTTTTCTTCTCTCTTACTTGTTTCTTCATCTGATTTTTCACCAATCTGAACTGGATTTACATCAATTTGAACTGGGTTAATCATCTCATTGGGCTGTTTCTCCTGAATTTCTTGCGCCTTTTGGCGGGAAAAGGGGAATTCCGCAATGGATTTGAGATCCTCATTGTACATGAAAAACGCAAAGAGAAGAATCGAGAAGACGACAACAAAGACAGAGAGATTATTCCCCTTCTTCTGCTTCATTGTATCAGAAGGAAGCAGTGCTGATTTGCGGCGCATGAGGCTGAATTGAGAAGAATTGAGCGATACAGAGAGATAGAAGAAGAGAAGAAAACAGAGGAAATATAAAGAAACAGGGGAAAACAGAGCAACATAAGGGGTGAATTGAAAAAGATCAGGTTCTGTTATGAATTTACTTATTTTTAATGGAGAAAAGGGGTGTGTTTGGTGAGATGGGTTTGTCTTCAAGGAAACTACTACTGGGATTATTGGCCCTGTTTCTGGTGGAAGTGAAGGGAGAGGTGTCTTTCTCAAGTGGGTTTTATGCTTATTCTACTCCATTGCTTAACTACTCTGTCAAACAATCAAGAGAGAGAAAATTGAGGAATAGTGTGGATTTGAAGCTTTCTTCTTCAATCAACTGCTGGTGGTACTTGCAGAATTATGGTCACTATCTATCTAGTTTTACACCCACCAAATTGTGAGGAACCAAAAAAAACAATCTTCTGAATCTTAAAAGTCAGAATTTTGTATTTGTTTGTCTTTGTTTAGAAAAATAATAAAGGCTTTGGGTTTGTTGGTTGTTAACAAAGGGGTTTAATCTTGAAGAAAAGAACAGAAAAAAGAAAGAATTTGGTTTCAAGATTCTGAGAGATTGAAGATGAGAAGAAGGATAGAGAGGGTAAAGATTGTGGGCCTTGAGAAATAATGATAGTCTATCTATGTGTTTACATGAACTCAAATTGAGGTGCCAATGCCAAGGTACAACTGACAAGGTTAAAGACCGTGGGGCCTTGCAAATTGTATGGTTCTCGACTTTTCTTGGATCGTCTCATTGGTTTTTTAGGGCCAGGGAACACTTGGCTTGAGGGACAAATTAGTGGCGATTATATATTCCCTCCGTCCCTCGAAAATTTAAACAGTTTAATTTTGATCATTATTTTGCGAAAATGTATGATCTAAACTAAAACTATAATTTTTAGATTATTTATCTTTATTAGTAGTATTTTCAAAATATTACTCTGTTATAAGTTTTCAATTTATATGATTGTAATTGTCCATGGTCAAAATTATGTTTTGAAGATTGCGCATGACAACCTCCTCAAGTTTTTAAGGGACGCATGGACTAAATTAAAGATTTGCTCTTATTAGTTAGGGAAATTTGTTAAGATCACCTTTTTTTTTTTTTTTTTTAAGAAACCATCTTCCCGACTTTATTTCTATAAAACCACCTTATATAATAGTTCTACCCAAATTTAACTACCTTGTCTCATTTTCTGGCGAAAAAGAAAAGTATATTTCCCACTTTACGCTTTTAATTATATAGGAGTAAAAATCCTAGTCGTATTCTCAGTTTTGTGACTTTGTCCAATTCTATTGAAAATAACTGCAGTTCCTTGTCACCATAGTTAGCAAATTCATATCCTTGTATTTTTTTCAAGGCAAATTTTTGTTTGAGACGTGTCTCATTGAATTATTAGATGAGATATATGAATAATAAGGGGTTGTGATTTTGGCCTAAATTCACTTATTAAAGTTGAGCTATGTAGTATCCTCATTAAAACTAGTCTCATTAGAGACTAGCTGTTTTTTCTAATTTTGATGCAGTGAAGACTTAAGAGACAAAAGTTGCAGGAGGAGTTAAGGTGAGTAAATTGAATGAATATTTGGGATGATGTGCAAAATTGATTCTTTTAATTTTCATTTCTTATAGCTATGTATTAGCCGTCTAGATCACATTGGCATTAATCTAAATTTTTTGAGTTAAACAATTATGGTGGGATGTGCATATGTGATTTTTGAATGTTTTAATTGCTATTTTGATTGCTTCATGGTTTGGTTGTTTAATTGCTTTCATATAAAGCCATTTTAGCGCTAGCGTATGCATCGATGTACAAGTACTTTTACATTGACTATCTATAGGAAATTGCGAGTATATGAATAGGGAGAATAGTATAGTAACAAGACGATTAATTTCGTAATTTTTATATATATATATATATATATAATAAGTTCAAATGAGAAAGACCCCTTAAATGAGAAATGAGAATATATCCAAATCTTTAGATCACCTAGATTTTTGCTATAAAGTAGCGCATGTTTTTACTTAAGTGGGACGATTGATACTCAATTAGAAAACTCTCTATCCCCTCATTCCTCGTAATTCAAAATCTCCTCACTCCCTGTTGAACAACACCACCTTCAGCAGCCATTAAGCATGGACACCACCTCCACCACTGTTAATCCTTTCTCCTCTACTTTGTTTTCATCAACTCATTTTTCTGTTTCATCGTCGTTATCGTTGCTACCGTTAGAAACCAGGTTAAACAATCTTTAGCATAATCGAGAATTCAGTTTTATCCGAGCAACATTCTCTTTTGGAATTGTATTTTTGCTTCAAGTGATTTTGCACCCAATTTCACCCGATATATCTCTTTTCTCACTAATTGATTTTGAAACATTTGAAATTACTATGATTCGGGGTTTGAGTATCGTTTGTGGTAGTGAGGCAGATTCTCTCTCTGTCGTGGAGACTCGACGATTGCAGTTATGTGCTAAGTTTATTAGCACCTGATCTTCCCGTCCATCTATTGATATTCCAGCGTCTGACACATCTTCTGTTGTGTTATTGTATTCTTGGTCTCCGACCAATGTTGTTGTAACACCCCATCCTGCTACACAGGCTGTTGTTGCTACCATTATCCGCTTTCCTGGTTGAGAACTGACCCCACAGACCACCACAAGTCTTTCGAACATGCTTTGTCATCACTCGTATGCTCCTAAGAAGCTTCCTAAGAGGTCACCCATCCCAATATTATCAATCACGCTTAAATGTTTCTTGGGGTTGAGCTCACTTAAAAGAAGATGCACCTTGGTGATATGAGTAGTATCATCAAACCCTTTAAGCTATCCTCAACTATGAAATCCTTGGGGTATTATAGTTGTGTCCTCCACTACGACGTCGCTTTCGTCTTCCCCATCCTTCTTACTTGTTGAGTCTATCAGTCCTTCTATGGTCACGTCGTCTATTCCCAGTACTGCATCGTCTTTAGTAGAGACTGTTTCCCCCTCCCCTTTGTTGGTGTCGCTCCGAGTGTCGAGTGTCCACTGTGATTGCACCTGGTCCTTCCATGTCTACTGTTATGGTGTTAGATACTCCAACAGTCACCTCCACACCTGTCTCGCTATCACCTATGCCTCAACTGAGTGTGTCATTGACTCTCTCCCTCGAGTCTACCCCGGTTTGGTCGTCCCCAATAGCTAACACTGCCTCATCGTCTACTAGCATGTCTAGTGGGCTGCTTGTCATCCCCACCAGCTTCCGCTAATAGCTCCACTAGTACCCATAAGTTGGACCTTCCAGCCACTACTCCCTGGGTTGCTTCCTCAGTTGCCAAGGCAGCTGGTCCTACACATCATATGAAGACTCGATTGCAATCTGGTATTTCGAAAGCAGATAAAATATTCTCCTTAAATACCATTGTTATTCATGATGAACCAACCAGTTATAAACAGGCTTTTAAGTCTATCCTTTCGCGTAAAGCGATGGCGGAGGAATATAATTCTTTGATTGATACTCATACATGGGATTTGGTACCATATGACTCTTCTATGAAAGTGGTTGGTTGTATGTGACTATATAAGATAAAATACAAATTTGATGGGACCATTAAACGACCCAAGACCCGACTGGTTGCGCTAGGCAATCACCAATAGGCAGATATTGATTACCATGAGACCTTTAGCCCTGTTGTCAAGTCCACCACTATTCGTTTGGTTCTTTCTCTTGCTATCTCTTATAATTGGCCTATTCGACAACTTGATGTCAAAAACGCATTTCTTCATGGCTATTTGTAGGAAGAGGTTTACATGAAGCAACCCCTTGGGTTTGCTCATCTGCCTATCCTAATCATGTATGTCGTCGTCGTAAGTTCTTATATGGTCTTAAACAAGCTCCCTGAGCTTGGTTTGGTCGATTCACTTCTTTCTTGTTATCTAATGGTATCATATGCTGCAAGGTCGATACTTCGATGTTCTTATTTCGTCGATACTTCGATGTTCTTATTTCGAGCAGGCACTCATATCATCATTCTTTTCCTCTATGTTGATGATATAATCCTTACAGGTAGCTCTTCGTCTGTTCTCGATCGTTTCATTATCACTTTGTCCACCACCTTTGCTATAAAGGACCTTGGTCCTCTCCATTACTTTCTTGGGGTTCAAGTTTTGTTAACATCCTCCACTCTTGTCCTATCTCAAACAAAATACATTCATGACACTCTTCGTCGTTTTCATCTCCATACACTTAAACACGTTCGCACACCCAATGCTGCCCGAACCACACTTTCTGTCACTGATGGGAAGCTGCTTGTTGGCCACACTACTTATAGAAGTATGGTAGGTGCGTTGCAGTATTGATAATGACACGACCTAATATTGCCTATGATGTACATGTGGTTTCCCAATTTATGCATGCCCCCCGTACTACTCACTTTCAAGTTGTCAAGCGTATTTACAAGTATTTGCAGGGTACTACAGACTATGGTTTAAAGCTCAAGGCACAACGAGAGCCCTCTATGATGATTGCATTCTCCGATTCAAATTGGGCTGGTTGTCATGACAGTCGACGTTCGATCTCAAGCTATGCTGTCTTTTTAGGCCCCAACCTTATTTTCTGGCGTTCCAAGAAGCAACCCACTCCAAACCTTCTACTGAGGCAGAATATGCGCTGCAACTTATACAATTTATGAGACAATATGGATCAAACACCTCTTGGCAGATCTTGGTTTTATTATATTTGATGTCCTGTTCGCTTACTTGTGGATAATCTTAGTGCTACATATATGACTCGCAATCCTGTTTTTCATGATCATAGCAAACATATTGATGTTGATTTTCATTATGTATAGAAATTGGTTACATGGGGTGGTTTGGTTGTAAAATATGTACCTACAGAGTCACAGGTTATAGACATTTTTACAAAGGGGTTGTCTTGGCAACGTTTTGAGCAACATAGGGACAATCTGTCTATAGTTGTATCCTCTACAAATTGAAGGGGTGTATGAGGGTATATATGTAAGTATACTTGTATTGTCAAATGCTATAAATATAACACCAGGGCTCCCCGTTGGTGTGAGTCGCGCCATTCATCATATTGCACATAATATAGTTTTTTTGGTGTGACTTGCACATAATATAGTTTAATGTACTTTTGTGTCATGTACTTTTAATTCTATGGTCATGTACTTTTGATTATATGGTCAAATACTCTTGGTTTTATCATCACATGTTTTTAATTATAAAGTGATGTACTTTTGAATAGGATTTTTTGTGGGGAACTCCCTTACAAAATGGATTTTTTGGGAAAAAAAAACCCCTTATAAAATTTTTATTGTGCGGAACCCCCTTATAAAAAGAAAAGGCTATGACGAACACCCCTTAAGTCAATTTTCGACCAATTTAAATAAAATTTTGACCTATTTATCCTTAACCTTTAAGGATATATTTGCTAAAAATATACAATATGTACTTAAATGATGAGGGCAGATCGGTCAAAACTTCATTTAAATTGGCCGAAAAACGGCTTTAGGTGTGTCCGTCATGGCAATTTGTTTTTATAAGAGGATTCTCACAAAAAAAAAAAAATTATGAGGGGATTTTTCCCAAAAAGTCTATTTTATAAGGGAGTTTCCCACAAAAAATCATTTTGAATATAAGCAAAGTTATGGAGTATTCTGCAAAATTGCAACATATACTCTGCAATTCTCTTCAGAAACAAAGAGGATTTTTTGTCAAACACTACCTTTCATATGGGTCACTTTGCGAACAGATACCTTTTATAATTTTTTTTGCCAAACACTACCTTTTATGAAACTTTTGATGGTACAACACTACCAAAGTCAAAATTCGGTCCAGTTTTTTATAAATATTCCAATTTTACCCTTCTACCAACCCTAAAATCGTCTCACCCCCTTCACTCTCTCTCCTCCCTAACGTCCACTACCACTTCCACCGCACCTCACCTGCTCCCCCCAAACGTCGGGTTGCCGGCAATCTTAGAAGACCCCCTCCCTCCACCGCTCAGAGCCAATAGAAAACATGAGGTTTTGAGTGGGAGGAGTGAGAGTGGAAAGGAGGAGGCATCTGGAAGGGCTCCTGCGACCCCGGTTGCGTCACGATGGTGGAGGGTAGAGGTGGGGCGGAAGTTACAGTGGTGCGGGTTAAGGAGGAGAGAGAATA
>BSSO01004029.1:0-15259 GCA_030267885.1 Mesembryanthemum crystallinum
ATAGTGGAGGGGTAATTTAGGGATAATATGGGGGATTATTTGGTTTGGAAAGGTAATGGTGGGACAAAAATTTTGGTGGTTTGGAAACGTAATAGTGGGACGGAGGGAGTAGTTATTAATTAACGGACATGAACAAATACCACTTTCAAACACACACAAAAAGAAAAAGAAAATATGCATGTGAATTAAGGCCCCGTTCGGGTACGCTTTTAGTTTTAAGTTTCCAAAATTTTAAAAACAAAAACTGGATTTAGTTTTGAGAGTTGAGTTTTTGGTGTGTGTTTTCAAATTTCAAAATAACTTGAAGAATGGCAACAAACACAATTGGGAGGCTATACATGAAAAGCCATTTATAATCTCTCTTGATTTGCTACAGCAGCTATAATTGATGATCAATCACAAAGAAGAAAAAGGTTGGGATGAGAGAGACATGAATCTGGGACGAGCGAGATTATGAAGGGAGAGAGATCGTGAGGGGGAGTCTGGGAGGAGAAAGAATCTGGGAGGAGAGAGAGAGGAGAATGTCAGGGAGGAGAGAGACAATATGGGAGGAGAGAGAGGTAGTGTGACTATTTTGCAACTGAAAACCCATTTACAAAACCATTTCTTTTGGTTTTCAAAATAAGGGGCTAAGTTTTCAGATTCACTAAAAACTCACAGCTTAGCTCAATTTTGCCAAACATGTTTTGGTTTTGAAAATCAATTTGAAAACCAAAAACTTGCAATTTGGAACCACCCCGAATGGGGCATAAGGAGTAAGAAAGCCTAGCTGGCTATGAGAAAGTCAAGAGGAATAAAATAGCTAGCGTAAGGGATGAGAGTGGGAAGTGGGCATGTTTGATGCCAAATTTCACTTCACTGTTTATATGACTAGTTTAGCTATGACAAAGTCAAAAATGAATAAAATCATGTTATGGATACTCCGGTTAGATGTAGACGAAAACATACAAGTACTATATATGAATGTTGTGTTCGATTTTATCTTTGTATAAATGACCATACTCAACTAGCTCTTGTACATTTACAATAAATAAAATATATAAAGAAGGTAAAGATTGTACCGTACATATGCCATGTGATAAGATATTAATGGTCATACTTTTTATTAAAGTGTTCGCTTTTAAACATTAAATGAAATGTCAGGTAATTAAACTAACTTGTGTTAGTAAAAAAAAAAAAATATCAGTTCAAAGTTTATGATTCTAACTTCTAAGCATTAAGATGCCCTTGCTTCAATCATAATATATCCCGCAATAGTATTGGAGTTAATGGTTCAATGCTCAGATTTCTAATTCTCAAAATTAAAACAAAATTAGTACTAGTAGTTATCAGGCCGGTCCTGTTATATTATTGTAGGCCCTAGGGAGAAAATTAATAAGGGACATTCTACGAAGCAAATTTTATTAAAGTGTATAATTGAGTAGGTTTATAATATAATATACTGTAATTTAAAATAATATAATATACTGTAATGTAAAATATATGCCATACTATGGGATTTTTTGCTTTCCCCAAAACCGGGTTGGAAGTTAATACCTAAATATTCGGCCAAAGTGGTCAACTTGTTGTGGTCCATTCATACTCTAATAACCAACACTAGGAATTTAATTATTTTTGTTATCAGTCACATATCCGAAAGTAAAAAGTGCCTAGTAATATATTGGTATTAAAAATTGCTCTGGTAATATATTGGTCATTAAATTGACCTCTAACGACCAAATAAACATTAAAAAATAAAAAATGAGGTCATATGACCTTTTTTGTGGCCGAAAGTGGAATCTTTGATTTTTTATTTTTTATTTTTAATATATACCTCATTTATCATATTTTCTATATTTTAAAAAATCATGAAATTTTCATATATTTTCAAAAAGGCTTGAAATTTAATTTCTAAAGAAAGAAAACATGAAATTACATTTTTTCCACTATTGCTTCATGCTCTAATTTGAAGAAATCTGTCTTTATTTCCTAAATTTCGTGCCTTTTAGTAAAATATATAATAAATTAGAAAAAACATGTTATCTATCAAAAATAAATCACAATGTCCGAAATTCCATTTACGGCAAGAAAAATAGTTACCGAAGGTCATTTTAATATGTCACTAGGGGTCTATTATTAATGTCAATTTGATCATTCGAGGTATAAAAAAAACAGAGTATATATTTAATTATTTTGCCACAGAAACAGTAATGGAAACATTTCATCAAACTGGTGATTTCACACGTAAAACCTCTCACATACAAACAGAGTATATATTCAATGTAGTCTTTCTTAAATTGCTCATTTAATGGATTGGTTGGTTTTCCTTGCATTCATTTATTATGATCAGATGAATATAATGGAAACTATGCATGTGACTCTTGTGAGTGAACCAGTGGTAGATCACTTAATTCAAATTTGCTCTCATCTTTATAACAGTAGAACCTCTCTGTTTCTATCAAAACCAATTCTAAAGTACCTCTTCTTCTGTTGGAGCACTGTGCACTAATTAAGGGTGAGATAAGTGATCATGATCTGTTGATCTGATCCGGGTTTTATCCGAAATGTGGATATCCTATCCGACTTCTCATAAACGTGGATAGGATACGGAACGGAATTTTCAAATTCGGATATCTATTATCCGATCCGGTTATAAAAAATTTTAACCAAATTTTTAAAATAAATTAACCTAAGTGATTCTTCACTTGTATCTTGTTTTTCTTTAGTGGGCTTTGGATCACCTAAAAATCCAATAGCAATAGCTAAGTGACACTAAGAATCATTAATTGTTGATACTTCCTACTACTCCAGCGTCATCTATTTTTTTTTGAATCAAAATGCTGTAGCTACTGCATTGCCTTGTGGTTGTAATATTAACTATTTGCTTTGAATCAAGAAAAAAAAAGTGGAGTGAACAAAGAAAATAATTAAATAAGTAGAAATTATATTATTATTTGCTTAAAAATAAAATAAAAATGAACATTTACGAAATTCTAATCAGATCAGATTATCCGGTTCCGAAAAATCGGTTATCCGAAAAACCGGATATCCCTGGGTCAGATATGGATTGCATTTTTGTCGATTGGAAAAATCGATTATCCGGATTTCGGATCAAAATCGGATCGGATTTTCGGTTTTGCTAACCCTTACCCCTAATCTCTCTTCTGTTGAAGGTATTTTACTCTTTTCTCTCTAACCTGATCCGTTAGAGGTTTCAAAACTATGAATTTCATTTTGAATTTTTTACTTTGGTTTCACTCTTCCACTTTACACGGTTGTTTGACATATTCTTTGCTTTTGTTTGTGTCTCTAATTCTCAGTGACATTGAGCAAGAAATTCCTGTCTCAAGGTGAGAAACGCTCAAATTCTTCTCTCTTTCACTTTGCTTGTAATTGATTTTAAAGTAAGCATTTTTGTTTTTATTTTTGTTTTTGTTTTTTATTTTTTCCGTTTTCTAGAACTGTTCATCCTCTCATTTCATCCCTATCTCAGTGGCAATTTGTGCAATATATGTGCAATATATGTTCTACTTTGTAACTTGGTTTCAAAGTTGGAGTGAACAAAGTAAACTTAATATTAAAATGAAAACCATTTTTCATATTGAAAATATTGAAAGAAAAAAGTGAACCTAAAGCTAACAAAATATTGAACCCAAAGATAGCAAAAACGAGAACTTATAGTTTAACATAAATAAATTAGTAAATGTATATTAAAATCATAAATACTTTTATATGGAAAAAAAATGGTGAACTTTAAAACTTAGAAAATTGTGAACCTAAAGTTTTTAAAAAGTGAACCTAATAGTTAAACATCAATAGATTAGTAAACATAATATTAAATTGAAAAAAAAAATTAAAAAAGTGAGCCTAAAATTTATAGGGCTGAGTGCTAATAAATTTGTTATAATTATATTATAATATATTACATTACATTATATTTGTATAATATTGGTAGTTGTTGTTCTCCAAACCACTATACTCTGACTACTACCATGGTTTAAAAATAAAAAATATAAGAAGAAAAAGCATTAAAATTAGAATTATAATTGGAGCTAACCTGTTGTTGTTGTGTGAAGTGCTCGCCTTGTCGGAGTGGAACGACAAAGAGAGTGGAAGAGGGAGTGAGAGTGAGTGTGAGAGCCAAACCAAAAACTGGTCTGTGTTTCAACGACAATAGTATTCAACAATGGTTTGTGATTCAACGGCAAGAGTAACTTAATGCAATAGGTGCGGAGGAGTGAAATAATCACACTCAGATTCCACACAAATACAGAGTAACTTTTCCTATTTATCTGCACTCGAAGATCATGCGATGGTAAATACACTATTTTCAATTAATAAAGTGGATGTTCATTAATCATAAATAATCACACTCAGATTCCACACAAATCCTTTGCTTAATGAGCACTAAAAAAATAATAATATGGAGGGCGAAAAACGACGATCTTTCGCCAGCGGGGAGGCAGATTTGCTTCATAGAAGCACTAAGAAAGCTAAAGACGGCATTGAAACCTCAAATCTTCTTCATGCAGATGCTGCATCAGGGAGTGCCGAACCATCTCTTGGTACTAACGCTTGTGGGGCTGGACGAACCGTTCGCGAATCCCTCATTGCTTGGGTAGTAAATATCGCAACTACAACGATAATCTCCGTGAGGCTGAAGACTGGGAAGATTCAGAAGATGAGGGAGAAGGCTGGCAAGAGGAGGGTGTAGAGGATGACTCTCTATGCCCGGTAATCACACTAATGCGTGAGGAGAAACGCAAAATGAGGGAGCCATGGCGCCAATGCATTATTATTAAGCTACTGGGTCGCTCTATTGGGTACACAATCCTATTTACTCGCGTTAAACAGAGGTGGACATTAAAAAACAACTTCCAGTTAATTGATCTTGGAAATGACTACTTCATTGTCAAGTTTGATAATTTTGAAGATTATCATTATGTTCTTTACGAAGGTCCATGGCAAATTTTTGATCACCCGGAGAAAGATGCTATACGGTCCATTGCTGCTTGGATTCGTGTTCCTGGACTATCTGTGGAGTACTTTAATGGGTCATTTCTTCAGAAAGTGGGCCAAAAGATAGGTCGAGTTTTGAAGTATGACAAATCTACTCTACATGCAGATCGAGGCAGATTTGCTCGCATATGTGTGGAGGTGGATCTTAGTAAACACCTTCTCCCGAAATTTAAAGTTGGCCGTCGTGTCTATAAAATTGAATACGAAGGTCTAAAGCTTATTTGCTTCAAATGTGGATGCTATGGTCATAACTCGGAGGCTTGCCCCGAAGCTACAGAGGGTGATATTCAAATGATCAATCATGCCAACCAACACAAGGGCGCTCAGCAGCCAGCAATCCATGAACAACGTCCAGAATTGTTCGAAGAGTTTGGCCCTTGGATGATTGCTCGCAAACATGTCCGGAAGAGAACGACGCCGCCGAAAACGCGTGAGACGAACACAGGTGCTCAAATTGGTAACAAATCATCTTCTAAGGCAGGGGGGAAATCTTCGGCCCAAAATAAGGAGAAAAATCAAGGACCTATTGAAATAAACTCCGCAGGTGGATCTCGCTTTGCTGCTCTTGCCTCAGAGGAGGATGAAAACCCGGGAATTTTGGAAACTAATCAAGGGGATGAAAATCCGATCATGATTCACGAGGATAACAATGCAGAGGAAGCTTTGGAAAATAATAATTCCTTATTCCATAAAAAATCCACTTCCCAAAGGCAGCTCTCTAAGCCTCCTAATGTCCAATAAAGTCAACAGAATAAGGAAAATATTCCCCCACGGAATAACTCCCCATCACTCCCTCAAGGAAAGTCCATAAATAATTCACCCTCTAGAATCACTCAATCAAATTCTTCCCATAACTCACCTTCCATTACTCCCATTCTCTATAAACCAATCACCCCACAAATTCCTCCATCCCCTTTCACACCTTCTCATACTAACTCTGTCCACCTCGATAATTTCCATTCCCAAAGCATCCTTGAACCATCGCCCACCTCTCCACATGGACATGAACATGGACCTCTTCCACTCTCCACCTTCCAACCGGCACCTATTTTCCAGTCTGGACCTTATGATAGGGTCGAACCAATATCCCCCCTATTTGGTCACGACTCTCCCCTTGGCGGACAAGGTCGAACTTCGGTTCAATGTGATTCCCCCTCCGATGAGCAGTCCATTGGAATTAATCTTGAATGCGGTGATTCCCGAGGGCATCATGAGTGCCCTATGGAGGATTAGTGCTTCTTTTCTCTCTACTCTCACCATTATACCTGACTGTTTAATGGATAGATTCCCTACTTTTCTCACTTCACACAAGCCTATCAAATTCCTTGTGTGGAACTGTCAAGGTGCAGCGAGTCGGCCTTTTTTGCGCTGCCTCAAGTATTTAATTCGTCAACATGACCCTGCTATTATAGTCCTCGTTGAAACGTGGATTAGTGGAGACCGAGCAGACGAGGTTTGTGAAGCAATTAATTTTTCGGGGCGTCTGAGGATTGAGGCTCAAGGGTTCAGTGGTGGTATTTGGATTCTTTGGCGTCATGGTGAGGTTGATATCCAACTAGTTTCTTCTTCCTCGCAATATATGAATGTTCTAATTTCTCGACGTAGGGAATCCACCTGGCTATTCACAGCCGTTTATGGGAGCCCTAACGAGTCAACTCGTGAGCAAATGTGGAATGAGCTTATGGATTTAGCTGCAACAAATACGTACCCTTGGCTCTTTGCTGGAGATTTTAATGCTATTGCATCCCCGGATGAAAAACAAGGGGGAGTAAGGAATGGAGCCCAAAGATATGCACGCTTTGCTCAATGGATCAATGATACTCGGTTGATTGATCTAGGCTTTTCAGGACCTAGATTCACTTGGTCAAGGGGCAACAATGAGCATACTAAGGTTCAAGAGCGTCTTGATCGGGCACTTTGCAATTCGTATTGGAGACACATGTTCCCTGAAGCCAATGTTCGGCACCTACCTGCCTCACGTTCAGATCACTGCCCTCTACTGATCAACTCGCATGGAAGTCTCCCTGCTGCAACATCTCTCCGCCCTTTCCGATTTGAAGCCGCCTGGATTACTCACCAAGAATTTGAGGGAGTGGTTCAGGAAGCGTGGAGGGGCGATTCATCTATTGAGAATGACTTGAAAAGGGTAGAAGCTTCTTTGAGAGAGTGGAATGTTCACACGTTCGGTAACATCTTTCGGCGTAAAAGAAGGTCGTGGGCACGGTTGGAGGGTGTCCAAAGAGCCCTAGCTAATAGAGTGCGACCTCACCTTCTTGATTTGGAGCGGTGCCTACTTAAAGACCTGGATGAAGCATTAGAACAGGAAGAAATTCTGAATTTCAAGAAGGCCAGATATGAGAAATTTAAATTTGGGGACCGTAATACCTCTTTCTTTCATACTATGACGCTGATTAGGAGGAGGAAAAATAGAATTGAAGGCTTACTGAATGATCAAGGTGAGTGGGTTTGGGATGCAGCTACGCTCAAAGACATGGCCATCTCTTTCTTTAAGAACCTTTTCTCTAAGGAGGATGACCATTATCTCAACGTTCTACCTACTCGCTGTTTCCCTATCCTCACTATGGATGTCTTACGCCTTGCTTTTGCTCCATACACTCGAGAAGAAATTAAATCTGCCCTTTTTGAGATGGGTCCATATAAAGCTCTAGGCCCAGATGGATTCCATGCTGTATTTTTTCAGAAGATGTGGGACACCGTTGGTGATTCTATTTGTAATTTTGCTTTGAATTTCTTTAACCTCCACCACATGCCTGAAGGTATGAATGATACCCTCCTCGTTCTTATTCCAAAGGTCCCTGACCCAGAGTGCCTTACCCAACTTCGGCTGATTGCACTCTACAATGTCATATATAAGGTGATCACCAAGGTTCTGGCAAATCGGATTAAACCGCTGCTCCCTAAGCTAATTGCTCCGACCCAAACTAGTTTCATTCCGGGTCGTCAAATTGCGGATAATATTGTTATAGGTCAAGAAGTGGTGCATGCTATGAAAAAGAGATCTTCCGGGGTTGGTTGGATGGCTATAAAGATCGACCTTGAGAAAGCTTATGACCGCCTTAGCTGGAAATTTATTGCAGATACTCTCAATGACCTTCCACTCCCAGATGGCATGACGGGGTCCATTATGAGCTGTATAACGTCAGTTCGTATGTGACTCTTATGGAATGGCGAGCAAACAGAGATCTTTGAACCAACGCGAGGTATACGCCAAGGCGACCCGATGTCCCCTTATATTTTCGTGTTGTGTATGGAACGCTTGGCTCATCGTATTCAATTGGCGGTAAATGAGGGACTTTGGAAGCCTGTGCGAGTATTGTGTAAAGCCCCTGCTCTTAGTCATCTTTTCTTTGCCGATGACTTAATTCTTTTTGCTGAAGCAACTACGGAACAGGTAGACGTGATCTTGAGTTGCTTACGAGATTTTTGCATGTCTTCGGGTCAGAAAGTTAACAACCTCAAATCTGCAATTTATTATTCCAAAGATGTTGATACTAACTTGCAAGAAGAAATAAGTTCAGGCCTTAATATCCCAATTACTGACAACATGGGAAACTATCTTGGGGTCCCAGTGATCCATAACAGGGTGGGAAGGCAGACTTATAAGCATATTGTGGACAAGGTCAATAGAAGGCTTTCAGGATGGAAGGCGCAACATCTCTCCTTTGCAGGGCGGCTAACTCTGGTGAAGTCAGTCACATCCACGATCCCTTATCATGTGATGCAAACCGTTCATCTCCCAGCTTCAATTTGTAAGGATTTGGACAAGAAAAATAGAGATTTTTTGTGGGGCGATACAGAGGAGAAGAAACGGACTCATTTGGTCAATTGGGACCAAGTTTGTCGGCCCAAGGATGTGGGTGGCCTGGGTATTAGATCAGCTAGGCAAGCAAATGTGGCTCTACTCTCGAAAATGGGGTGGCGAATGTTGAAGGAGCCAGATAGCTTATGGGCAAGAGTTCTGCAAGCTAAGTATGGTAATGGCAGAAGCGGAACTAATATTTTCAGAGCTGGTGCAGGAGCATCTCATCTATGGTGTGGACTTAATCGTTGCACTTCCCTTATTCATGAGGGACTTGGGTGGAACGTGTCTAACGGGAAGGACACACGTTTCTGGCTTGACAAATGGTTGGGCCATGAGCCGCTTGTCGAGCAAGCAACCTGTGAGCTTGATGAGAATGAACTACATTACAAGGTTTCAGACCTTTGGGAGGACGGACAAGGGTGGAAGTGGGAAGAAATCAGTGGTAAGCTTCCGGCCTTAACATTACTCAAGCTAGCTGCTGTGTGCATCCGCAAGGATGCCCCTCAAGATGACTCGCTCACTTGGCTACGCAGCAAATCTGGATGCTTCTCCACATCTTCAGCATATAAGATGATAAGGCCAAAGGAAAAAGACAAAATTGATCGCGTTTGGAGAGCTATATGGTTGGTGTCTTGCCCCGAGCGAATGAAATCCTTCACCTGGACTGTTGTACATGACCGTATACTCACAAATATGGCAAGATGGAGGCGTGGTATCGCACCTTCACCCTTATGTGAATATTGTGGTCAGGGAAATGAGGACACACTTCATGTCCTTAGAGACTGTTTTGCGGCATCGTCAGTTTGGAACAAGCTGGTCAAGGCTCCTTGCCGAGTTGATTTTTACAACTGGAATTTGAGGGACTGGATTTATTTCAACAGCACATCCCACATGGGTGTGAATGATTCATGGGATTGGAGCCAGGTCTTTTTTATCACGCTATGGTTCATATGGCGTTGGCGCTGCTATAGAGTTTTTGGGGGCCATGCTCGCGTTCCTTTTGATCAGGTGGGTTTTCTTTATAGACAATTCAAGGAGGTTGCTGCTGCTTTAGAAGAAGAACCACAACTTCATGAAGGGGCTGTCAAGACACTTATCTTTGTGGGATGGAAAGATCCATCCTTCCTTACCTTAAAACTAAATACTGACAGAGCGTCGAAGGGCAACCCCGGTCTTGCTGCTGCTGGTGGTGTACTACGAGACTCTCGTGGCCAATGGGTCAAAGGATTTGCTCATAATTTGGGGTATTGTTCCTCTGTGATAGCTGAACTTTGGGCTGTCATCACTGGTTTGACCATGGCATGGGATTATGGCAGTAGAGACTTATCTTTGGAGATTGATTCCTTAGTGGTACTAAAGCTACTAACTGAAGATGTAGAGTGGTCTAGTACAAATGCAAATCTTGTGGACCAAAGCAAGCAGCTTATTCATCGTAATTGGAGGATTCATGTCCAACATATCTACCGTGAAGCAAATGCCGTAGCTGACGCGTTAGCGAATAAAGCTTTGAACTTAGAGCACGGAGTCCATTATTTTGATAGTCCTCCTATTGGAGTCTCTTCTCTAGTTTTTCAAGATATTAGTGGGGCTTCATTTCCCCGCTTAGTTAAGTTGTAATTGCTCTTCGTTTATGGGCCTATGCCCCCATTGCACCAAAAAAAAGTGGATGTTCATTTGTTGATTTTTGTCTATTTTTTTTATAGTTGCTATAAATGTTTATTTAATCACTTTACCCTTGTTTTGGGTAAATTTCAATGAGATATATCGAGGTTTGGCCTAAATACAGATAGGCATACCTACATTTAAGAAATTATATTGAGGTATATTAATTTTGTGAAGTTGAGGGCAAATCAAAAATCCGGGTGATTAGAGTAAGTGAAATGACAAAAATAGCCCTACATTTATTGTTCAAACAAAATTCCAATTTAAGTGTACTAAGGGCATTATGGTCATATTAAATTCAAATTTAAAAGTAATGTTCCCAAAAATGGCTTGATTATACCTAAATGTAATTTTAAAAACGTCAGTATACCTATCTATATTTAAGTCAAACTTCAGTATAACTCACTAAAATTTACCCTATTACTTTTACTAGTCCATACAAGATGATGTACACTTTAAATCCCTACTGCAGTATGGTTGTGGAGTCTCATGTTGATCATGCTAGGTGCTATAGAGGTTGATTTAATCACTTATTGCTTTTGCTAGGCCATGTAAGATGATATTTACGTGTGCCCCAATCCCTACTGTAGTATGGTTGTGGTGTCTCATGTTGATCATCAACATAAGCTAAAATACCCATTATTGCTAAGTATCATATTTCAGCTAATTTCATTTGATATTGTTTATTATATAATTTCATTTGTCATATAGGCTGATTTTGTTCCTTTGATTCATAGCTGCCGCAGCCAACGACGACGATGAGGTGTGAATTATGGGGTCTCATGTTTTTTTTTTTTTTGTTTTTTTATTAAATGTTCTTCTGCTATTTCTCTCAATTTTCAATTCAATTTATTTTTCAAATTCTTAAAAGTCTAATGGAGTTTTGTGATATGCGTAATATTAGCAACGTTCACAATTTAACTCAAATTATGACTCAATGTAGGGGCAGACTGAAGGAGTTGAAGATGGAGAATCTTCAATGGAGGGCACCGATTTGATGAGGAGGCTAACATCATGGCTATGTGGTTTCATAAGTAGATAGTATGAGGTTAAGGGGGAAAATTTGTGATTTTATTAACTAGTTTTATAATTTTTTTTAATCATTGTCTAAAAAATGAAATCTTTCAACACTAACTCTTTTTCATGCTTTTGAAACAGTGTCTAGATTTTTATGGTTAAGATTCATATGTATTAACTATTAAAGTAGTTCTTCTGTGTTTTACCTAAAGTCTAGTGCAGTCAATGAGTTAGCCTCAATAGTTAGGTGCTTTGACAATGCCATCATCATATCTACCCGTTCTTTAGTCATTTTGGAATCCCGTGGTCGAGAACTTGAAAATGTTTATTTATTTATTTTTAAGAAGAGACATTGTAGTAGAAGGGAATGAAGAGAGAGCACAAAATTAGAGGACAAAGAAGTTTCTCACCTGAAGTTATAAGCAATGTGATTAAAACGAGTTCCTAGGCAGGTTCCAACTGCATACACGCAAAGTGGAGCCAACAAAACGATTTGATCTCATAGATAAACATAGCAGTAGCTTCACTTTAGATGTTCCTAGGAGGTTAGATAGGTAGAAAGGTGCATCATTCACTGTTGGCTTGATTATATGTTTGGGGCCCTAGGGGGGATAAATCTGGCTAATCCTGCTTATCTTCCATCCTTCTTTATTTTTTTCCATTGTTTGAGATTTGAGTACAGGTGCTGTAGAGGAATGAGCATATTAAAGATCATGATGACTCTCTTAGGTCCGGGGTTGCAAGTAGGTCTAAATCTAATGGATCATTTAAGGGATTGGGTTTTTTCTTAATTTCATCATATGTTGAGATTAGATTCTTGCTGCATATGAATACAAAATTTAGGTCCCATATCCCTCTCCCCCTCCCCCCCCCACCCCTAAACTCCAAAAAAAAGGAGGTAAATCTATAAATTGGGATATTATTGATAAGTTTTGCGGCATAGAGTTACCTTTTTGTGGACAGGTTAGTTTTGTAAGTGTTGAGTTATTATTGGTTTTGATGATAACAAGCATATGAGCTTAATTGTTGTGCTAAGGTGTTGCAAGTTGGTAAGTTTGTGTTAAAGGTTAACCAAGTTGTTGATTGTTGGACCTTGGTGATTATTAAAGATCAAATGGAGAAAGAAGTCTTTGGTAGTAGAGCTTTTATTTATGTATATTAAACGTCTTGTGAGTGCTTTGTATGTTTTGGTTATATTTGAGTTGCATGTGATTGAGTATGAACTTTTATATCAATGGTAGTGAGTTAAGTTGATTGATGATGGAACAGTTCCAAGTAAGAACCTGTTCCATCTGAGCAATAAAGAGCTGGACGTAATTGAGCAAATAATTATATGTGAATATTTTCGATTAACTACTTATTAGTTTTCTGGAAAATATTCAGATATAATTAAGTCAAGAAAATTATGAGATAAAATCAATCAATGAGTTTTGGGAAATTTATTCCCAACCTTGGAGCCCAACAATTCCCTAAAACTTTATCTTTACTAAAAATACTAAAAGATAAGATTTTCCATCTCTTGATGAGTTGGCAAAATATTATCTTATGGTTGGCGATTTTGACTGATAAATATTAAAGTATTTTCTGACTTTATCTCATAACATATTTCCTAAATAGTTGACCAATTTAATGTCAATTATCTTTCAGAGTTCTAGTGTAGGTAAAGTTCCTTTACGTACCAAGACAATATTTAGGAAGTCTTCCTTGACTAAGGAAACAAACATATGCACGTCTATATATATTGATAGTGTGTGAGGTTAGTTTCCAAATGCACTTCACTGAGATTAATTGTCTATATTGTTGAGAGCTCATAACCATACTTGCTTACACGTTTCAGCACTATCATTGAGTATTATGTGTGCTGGAACTGTTCCATACTTGAGAGTTGTGACTTGAATCTTCCTTTAGCGTACTTAGCATGTATGATTACTTTTGTAATTCTTCTTTTCGGGGAACACAATTCACCATTAGCTTCAGGTGGAGTTACTTGAAGAGGTGCTACAAGTTGGGGTTAACTTGTAGGGGTGTTAGGTCTTTAGTGAGATCTAAGAATGATTACTTGTAATCAAGGATACTGTTTAATAAGAGAAATATTATTGACAAACTCACTATGGGGTCGTGGTTTTTACTCTCATTAGTTTGAATGGTTTTCCACGCTAAGTACCTTGTTCTTATTCGCGTGATTGATTTACTCACTTCCAATGGAACAATACCATCAAACCTGTTCCACATAGTTTTGAGTTTGAAAAGGATTCGATTTTGCTATGGACTCTGATGAGTGCCTATTTTGTAGTGTTTTCTTGATCATTTTACACTCATCCTACCCTAGTTCTAATAAAGACTGCATTGTTTTCAACAATTTTAGCGTAGTTTGGGTCATATGACTACTTTGGTATGTTTTGTGCTCTCATGTGTTCAAATTCCGAGCTAAACATGCAAAGCAAGGCTAGTGGAAACCAAGGTATGGAATACAAGAAGAAAAAATGACTTTCGGAGCTATTTTGAAAACGTGCGTGGGCACGCGGCATTGTGCATCGGCACGTACGGAAACCAGAATTTAATCCACTTTGCAGAACTAATGTTGCAAGGCCACGCCGATTCGTGCGTGGCCACGCTCAATCTCTGCAAGGCTTTTTCTCATGCAGTCTTTTGGTCTTCCACAACTCAAAAACTCTTTGTTTAGAGACATTTTAGATCATCATTTCCACATTCTAATTTTCAGTTTTTAACTTTTTCAAAAAAAAAAAAAAAAAANAACCTCTAGAGTAGATTTGCAATTTCTTGTCGGATCGTTGGAAATTCTTACAATTTCACACTCGTAATCTTCAATCGAGACTAAGTTTTCTATTTCGTTTTTCTCTTCTACCTCTTTAGTTGAATGTTGATTTTGATTTCAATGGAGTTGTTACTTGTTTCTTTGATTATGGTAGTTTAATTTTGTTATTTGGATTGGGCAAAGCCCTACTATGGTTTCTTTCGATTGATTAATCCCCTTCCTAATGATTGTTGATTGTTGATTTTAGGTTTTGCTCTTGTTGTTTCTAACTCAATAATTGCTTGAGAGTGATTGTTATCTATTTGAATTGAGTTACAACGAAAGTCGGATTCAATTTATAGAGTCCAAGGGTGATGATTGTGGTATTTTCATGAAATAGAGAATATTGCAATTGGGCATTTGACTTTTGGTTTTTAATGCGTTCTAATTGGTTCAAGACATGAAAATAGGTCTTGAGTTGTGTTAGGATGTATCAATTTCCTTGAAAGAGGGATTGATTTCTTTCGAGTTTAAGTCGCTCACTTGACACTAAATCAATAATCATTGGAGGGTTCATCATTTGTAAGGGTATGTCGTAGTAGTGGTGTAGCCTAGTACCGGATTCCTTATCTCATTGGTTATTGTTAATTGTGTTAATCGTTATGAGATAATTGTTACAACAAACTCCATATTCGATCGACTTAGATAACGTACACTAGAGAATACTAGTACTTGATTCCACTTCCCTGTGTTCGACTTGTTGGTGCAACGATATTGTGCACTTGTAGTTAGATTCAATTCATCCCCTCTCGAGTCTGTAGAGACCATGACCCGTAGGGAGTATGGTCCCCCACGTGACAAGTTCATTTGGTTTTTGAAAAGAAGTCGCCAATAAGTTTTATTAAAAACTTATAAAATTTAATTGAAAATCAGATTGGCGTTTTATGAAAACACGCCTAAGGGAGCCTCCAATTACCGAAAGGGACATAACCGAAGGGATATTA